>JAPKLW010000951.1:17212-29593 GCA_026898455.1 Plectranthus barbatus | reverse complement strand
TAAAACAAATACTGATAATTTAATATATATTTTAATAATATACATAATTCACTATGTTTAAGAAAAATAGAATAATTTGTAATACATTTCAAGTTTTATCCTTAAATTTACATAATAAATGGATGAAGAAGAACAAAACCAAATGCTTTAAATTTAATTACCACCACCTGTTTTTATAAACATTAATCATCACTACAATTAATTGTACAAATTCACCAAAACTTAGGGTCAATATTTCAAAGATTGGTCAACAATATATTACACCTGTTTATTTATTGTATTCTAGAAACCAAACACTTATATAGATCGAATTTCGCTTGAGAAAACCGTAATTTTCATGAGTACGGTCATTTTTATACTTTATCCATATAAAATTAAAATTATTTGAAAATTTAATTTTTATTGTCACTATGTTGTAATTCTGGTTATATTCAGTGTGTACTGTATACACGCAACCAACTGATACATTGATGAAGGAAAATGATCGGAACTAGGATGAGCAAAATCGAACCGTGAACCATACCAAATCGAAGCGTTTTGGGCGGCTTCGGTTCCAAAATCCCCGAACCGAATCTATGTTCGATTCTGTTTAGGATGTTTAGGGTTCGGTTCAACCGGAATTACCCAAAATCAAAGGTTAGGTCCGGTTTGAACCGAAGGTTTTGGGGGTTTCGATTCGGGTTGGGTTTTGCAAAAAATTCGGGATCACGATTTAAACGGATTGAGTTCGGTTTCAACCCAAATCGTCCATTGTACATCCCTAATCGGAACTGATAGAGTATTATCAATACATTGGAATTATGTTTAGTGTATACACACAACCAATTCATGAAAAATATGAGATGAATTAAAACCGGAGAATTTGTTGGGCAGCTGTCTGATATCTTAGGTAAGAGGGCACGTGACATGCACGGTCCCCCCTCCCCTCGTATGTTTGTCCTAATTTCTGCTGTCTCTATTCAACTATATCATTCTTACTCATTTAATAATTCAAGTTTTAACTCTCTACTTGGAAATTTAATTATTCAAACCATAACTTATTTTAATTCTTATTTAATAAATATTTGATCTACAAAATGAATGCTTAGATCTTTGACCTACGAGATCCATAAATTAAACAGCTACTTTACTTATCTTGATATGTATATTAATATTTATGAAAAAGAATATGAATAATGTTTTTTTTTCTTTTTGAATGATTTATATTTATATTGTTTGTGTTTCTTATATATTGTATTGGCATACAAACACAATGTATACGAAGGAATGGATTTTGAGGGTCCCCTCGCTCGGGGTGTAGTGGTTAAAGCACCTTGTCTGGACCAAGAGGTCACAGGTTCGAGTTTTCCAGGGGACATTTGGGTGTGTATTCTTATTCAAAAAAAAAAAAAAAAAAAAGAATATATTCTGAGGTCTCATCGCTCAAAATTGGACCAAGAGGTCACAAATTCGATATTTTCCAAAGATATTTAGGCGTGTGAGTTTAAATAAATGTATTTATATTAAAAAAAGAATGGATTCCAATTTCCGAGTTAAAACATATTTTATAATAAATAAAAAATATATACTATTTTGATATAAATATTGCATTTCAAGTATATACAATTTTATGAATCGGACCAAAACAGCTAAAAATCCCAAATAAAAAGAAAAATAAATTTTCAATATTTCAATTAAAATAATTTGCAACAACAAAATATGTAAAAGAAAAAGCATTAGTACTAAAGCTAATAAAACCTAATTAAAAGTATTAAATACTACTCTCTCCGTCTCGGATTATTAGTCACATTTTGAACCGGCACAGTAACTAATATTTATGAGTGTAGTTGAATGAATATTTTATTAATGTGAGGAATTTTTTTCCATTTTAGGAAATGAGACTAATCAGACGGGACAGACGAAAATGGAAAATGAGATTAATTAGGTGGGACGGAGGGAGTATTAGCAAAACGAAATCCAATGACAACCGAACACAAATACGTGGATAATCATCAAATTAACTAAATTAAAATTAAGTGTTCTAATACTCGACTCGACTCGATTCGGTGCATCCCATCCCTTCAAACCTAGTACCTTGAATCAAGACTACATTCAAAGTAGGCTTAATAAATTTGAATGTGCACATAATTTTAATGGGCCCATGGAAATGATATTGGGCCTGAATTCTTACAGCTAAGGAACAAAACTATAATACATATCTTGGGCCTAGTTTAGTTGTAGGGTTAGGGAGCATTCAATCCAAATCTTAATGGGCCCCACTGGGCTAATCTTGTGGGCCCAAGCAAATGACTACAACTCTACACTCTCCTTCTATGTGGGCCCTCTTTTTAGGTTAGATTCTTTAGGGAAATCGGTGAATTTTATCCTTTGTATCGGTCAATTCTGAAATTTAATACTCTCTTTGTCCCGATTTATTAGGCCCTTTTCTTTTCGGCACGAAAATTAAGAGTTGTGAGTTATAATGAGTTAGTGGAATGAATATTTTATTGTTGAGTGTGAAAAAATTGTCATTTTTGGAAAGGGGCCAATTTAGTTGGGACGTCCAATTTGGTAAGAGGGTCTATTCTGCTGGGACAGAGGGAGTACTTTTTTATGTTACGAAATAATATCTTAATGATTGACAAATTAAGAAGTTTACCCCAAAATTTTCATATATTATGAAATTTTAGCATAATATTTACTTTTAATAGTTAAAATTACTCCAAGCAATTGACTAAATTAAAATACGTTGAATGTTAAAAAAAATATGGTTATTAATTAATCTTTTAATCAAATTATGGGATAATGTGTTGGTCATGTTTTAAATTAGCTTTACACACACATTGCATGAATTGGATGCATGAAATTTTATTTTATAATATGAAAATATAATTAATTAATTATGAAAAAATAAGCATAATATATATATAATAATTGAGCACAATATATATTAAGTATAATGTATAAAAAATATAAGATTGTGAACTAGGCTTAATATTGATCCCATAAACTTTAATCTTTTTCTAAAATTAATGAATTTCGAGTGAAATTCGTGATATTGATTGACAATTAATTCTCCCACGATCTTCTAAGGACCAAATTTTCTATGATGATTCAATTAAATACCACACCATAAACTATATAATTTTAGATTATTAATGAAGATTAAACTATAATTTTTGACTTATTAATCGATATTCATAGTTCTCTTGTTTCTTCACTTATTCTTAGGGCTTTAAATGAGTCAAACTGTTCGTGAGCTACTCGGATCTCGATTCGATAAAAGTTCGTTCGAGTTCGTTCGGTTCGATTACACCCTTTCAAAATAATAACTTTTTTCTTTCAAAATAATAATGGATATTTTAAATATATTTCAAATTTAGAAAGTTCGTTTAGGCTCGATTAAGGCTCGATAAAGTTCGTGAACTTCAAAATGTTCGACAAAAAAATTCGAAGCTCAATTCGATACTAAATGAGTCAAACTTGAGCACGACGTTACTCGGCTCGACTCGATTCGATTACTCGCCCCTATTATTCTATCGTCATAATGGGCTTCAATAGATTGTGAATTAAAATATAAATTAAAAGAAAATTGTTGGAAAAACAAAAAAATGAAGGAGAGAGAGAGAGGGGCATCTTAGAGGTGAAGAAGCTTCAACTTGGTAATATTTTTTATTCTCAAACTTATTAAAAGTATTGTTTTTTGTTATGATTAGTCTTTTTATTCTAATTCTCACTATTTCAGTCAAAATGACACATGCATGAATATATTTCATGTGATTTTATCATCTAATATTTAATTAGTTTTTAATATGGATCATGTGTATAAATATAATTATCATAATATATAGATATGCAAGGAGTCGACCGGTGTTAAAACAATTAATTTATGTAAAATTGGGAATGAATCAATATTCTTTGTTAATATTTAACCAATGTTCTAAAATTATATAATTTGTGATAGAAAATATCAGTCAACCTAAAGAATTTCAACTGTTAATCGATCTAATTAATTTAAAGAATTCATATCTATTTAATATAAATGTATAAATGATATACTGTTAAGCAGTCAACTTGACTAGAATATTCCCACTAGGGTAGTTTCCAGAAAATTGATCATTATCTCTATATACAATCTCTCTCTATATATATATTTTGTAATTACGAGATTTTGGGAAATTGTGTTATAATTACAAATTTAGTTATTCATAGATTAATTAACCCTAAGTCTATTGAAAAAAAAAAATAACTTCATGGTGATGCCAATAGATGAATGCTTAGGATCGGAGCTAAGTGAAGGCATACTTTGTTGATTCCGGATTTCATAGTTTAAATTTGTTGCACGACAGAATATTTTAATGTCAGACTTGTACTTTATCCAAACTGAGTCTCAGCTTCTTATCGAAAACTCAATTTTTGTCTTAAGTCCATATGTAGTTAGAGTCAGTTTCAGTTTACATTTCAATACTTGAGTGTTGAGTTTTAAAGTACGTCAACGGTTAAAAAAATAAATAAACGACATAGAATTTATAGTGGTTCGGACACCAAAACATCCTATATCCACTTTTTCAGACAGAAGTTTGGTAATCCACTAATTGAATGATTACAATGTGCTCCCACGATTTATCGCATGCTGAAGAATGCATCGTCCTTCAGTCCACAAGTTCACTCGTCTGGTCATTTGTATGTTTTCACTTCGCAGCTACACGGAGTGTGGGCATACCACGCGACCTTCTCGTCGTCGGAATGAGCTTTTTATAATTCACCTCGGAACTGTAAGCTTGGTGGCTTAGAACACCCGTAAGAGTCAAAGTATAGATCATACTTGACTGTTGTGTTATTTCTTGGAGAGAAAGAACAACAAGAATAACTCAAGAACTAGACATTCTGAGTCTCGTGTTCACAAAGGTGACAAAAGCTTTAATAAGCCTCTAACTTTGAGTCGTAAATTTGGCAGCGTTTTGGCTCTCTTGAAAATCGAAGGTTAGGTCTTTGAATCTCTGATGATCCTCGACTATTTATAAGCAGAGGTCTTGAGATTTGAATAAAAAAAACCGTTAGACAGTGACTAATCACCTTCCTGCCAAAACGATAGTTTTTTATCAGTACGAGGAATCTAGACTGATCAGTCCGAGAAATCAAGACTGAAGTTTTGGGCTTGCAGATTTTAAGAAATCTCCAATCCCTAAAGTTTGATCTGTGTCAGTACCATTCCCCAGACACTTCTTATTGTCTCTATGCGTGGGTGTTGGAACTAAGATTCTATGCTAATATCGTCAGACTGGCAAGTCCATGGTTGCTGATGTCATAAGTCTGAACATTGATCCCCATACTGGTAAGTTTGAGACTGGCGAGTTTCAAACTGGTCCGTCAGTCTCCTAAGTTCCAAAATAGATGAGGTCCCAAACTTCTCAATCTCATATTAAGCTTTTAGTCTCTTGGGTCATTTTGTGCATCACAAACTGATTCTTCAGTCGGTTTCTTCAATCAGCTCCAGGTTAGAACTCGATAAAAAAGACCTTACAGAATTTTACTTTTTGAAAACAAAACCAAAACTAAAGCTAATCTAAAGACAACCTAGACTGGTAAGACCTTGACCAAAGCTTTGATTCACCAAAACACAATAAGTATGAAAATTCTAATAGATTTCCTAACATACTTCCATTATATTTTTTTTCTTTTTTGTACCATACCGCAGGGTTTCCCTTGGCCCACTGCTCGACCTACGCTCGCACTTCTGCTCTGCTCCACTCTCGCACTTCTGCTCTGCTCTGTTCCACTCTCTCAACAATCAACAATGCTTAGCTTACTTTGCTTCATAATCATCCGTTTTTTTTACTTTTCCTTTATTGACATATATAAGCTATATCAACATTTTTTTCACATAAAATTATAATAGAGCTCCTACAGTCCTTAAAGTCTGCATCCACTCTATGAATAATTATATAAATATAAACTCACATATATTATGAAAAAGTCTGCATCCACTCTATTGAGATGATTAAAAGTCACTTTAAAAATTAATAAATGAGCCAACTAACATTAAATCCTCGTATTTTGCTTTTATTTTCAATTGTTATTTATGTCATATTCAATAATGGAATACTACCAGCTATCCACATTAATGCAACAAAACTTTAATTATAATTAATAGTTTGAAATCCTAATTTTAAAGACTGAGTTCCTAGCTACTAGGTATACACAGATGGTTAAGGTTTTTTATTAAAATATTAAATAAATATAAAAATAATTATTAAAGTTAAAAAATATACGATTCTATAAAAATGATTATTATAACCTACCGAACACTGAAAGAAATATTTTAACCACTTACACCCTGAATTAACGACATAAATCTTGACACTTTAACATCTATTAACATCAAAATATTTTATAACTTAATGTATGAATGATTAAGACTCGTATTTGTTTCTCTCAATCTATATTCAATAATGGTCCAAATTAAAGTTTATTCATAATTTTATATATTTTTTTTGTTATATATATTTCACTTGAAAAAATTTATAATTTTTTTATAATTAATATATTTATTTCAATCGTCTATATGATTAATCTAATAACTTACATTCATTCTTATTTAACGTATATTTTATTTCAACACTTGTATATATAATAATTTATTTGCATAATAAGTTGAATTTTTCTTGTAGTATGTTACCAACAGAATATAAGAAAATCTCATCATCCAAATCCAATGAGATTTTGGTTATCAAATTCATGATTTATTTCATTTCCATTAGATTTTGATGCAAAATCTCCTCAATAATGTGAACAATTAGCTGTCCCATTTGAAATCCATGTCACAATTCATTATACTAGT
This sequence comes from Plectranthus barbatus, assembly GCA_026898455.1. Taxonomy (NCBI): domain Eukaryota; kingdom Viridiplantae; phylum Streptophyta; class Magnoliopsida; order Lamiales; family Lamiaceae; genus Plectranthus; species Plectranthus barbatus. The sequence continues at coordinate 22,773 of JAPKLW010000951.1, read as the reverse complement.
AATTATTTATATTTCAACTATATAATTGTATGCTTGAGAGATCGGTCAATGTTCACTCGAGTTGAAATTGACTATTACCTTTTTAATAAAAAAATATCAATTTCTAAATATCTTAAATAAAGATTTTTTTTACTCCTAAAAGAGATTTACATATACATGAATCATAGTATCATATTATACTAATTTACGTATTAATTTAGAAATATATTCTCGTTTTATTTTTTAGTTCAATAAAAAAAATTTAAGTTAACATAGTGAATAATGTAGAACATATTTTTTTTATTAAAATCTCAGTCATTCAATGGCTCTCAATCATAAAAGAGAAAAAAAAATGTTGGGAAAGAAATTTTCTATATTAAGTATAATATTGTTCGTTTTGAGCTCTAAAAATTAAAATGATTTTTTTTTGGACATGTGCCCAAAAAGACTTTGTACAAATAGAGTTATGTGAATATTTATATCCAAATAAATTATTCCTTATTTTCCCGTGATCTTCCTCGAACGAACTTCATATTGGGTCTTCCACATCGTAAAACATACCTCAACGATTTAAATATTAAATCGTATTGCAGCGGAAATAAGATCAAGACATACCTCCAGCCATTGCTTGATTTTTACCAACGATCTTGAAGAACTTTAAATATCAGCAGGTCTTCTGTAGTTTTCCCTTCTCTGTATCAATAGTGTATCAGTCTGAATGAAAGAAAACTGCAGTAGGCCGTATGCTAAAAACTGAATTATTTATGAGTGTATCTTGATAACTTCTCCCATCAAAGAAGTCACATTAGGTTCAAAATTAGTGGCCCCTTAAAATAGGGATATGTATAGCCACATAATTATTTAAAATATTTGGATGTGGTCAAATATAAATAATTAGGAGATTAATAAATATATTAGAAATTAATATGACATTCTCCCACTTGGAGTTGGTTAACATATCACTATTATACCAAACAATGAGAAACAAAACATATGAATCATGGCAATAGGTCCTCTAAAAATGAGTATTATCTTCCATGTATTACAATATGCTTCATTTCTCAAAACCACTTAACAACTTTAATGAATAAACCCATATTTATTCAAGGGCCAAACCAACAAGATATTTCTCAAATAACATAATTGCGCAAAACCGAAATGAGAAAATATCAACTGAATAAGAGTTTCATAAATAATGTAACAAAAGTACGTCAAACTGAAATTACATTATGGGACCCAATCTCATAATGTACAACATGATCCTTAAACTTCTTTGGTGGCATGCCTTTAGTTAAATGATCAACAATCATCAATTCAGTGCTAATGTGTTCAATGACCACATTCTTTTCTTTAACACTTTCTCTTATCACTAAGTACTTGATGTCGATGTGCTTACTTCGACTCTCACTTTTATTATTCTTAACCAGAAACACCGTAACTGAATTGTCACAGTACAATCTCAATGGCTTAGAAATTGAATCAACAATTCTAAGCCTTGATATGAAACTCTTCAACCATGCATACACCATGACATGTAGCTTCAAAACACGAGACAAATTCTGCCTCCATAGTGGAAGTAGCAGTCAAAGTCTGCTTCACACTTCTCCAAGAGACAGCACCACGGGCAAACATGAAATATAACGAGAGGTTGATTTTCTAGAATCAATGCAGCCAGCAAAGTCTGAATCGTAGTAGCCAACTACTTTCAAATTATCGGATCTCTTATATTTGATTTACCCACAGGGATTAGAAAATGATATTTGATTTAATAGTTTTGTCATAAAATTTGTTTTTAAATCCTATCGAATTAAAGTTTTACCCCACATGCAAGCTTTATGTCTCTGGATTTATGATTGACATGTTTTACATTTGGTGTAACATGCTATGTGGTATTTATATGCTTCAAATTTATTGACATGAGTATTTTTTTGCAGAACCTGTTAATTTCTCTGATATAAAATTTGATGTTCCTGAGCTGAATGAGGACAATTATAAGATTTGGAAGGAGAGAATTCTTCTTCATTTGGGTTAGCTGGACATTGATTATGCTATCAGAAAAGATGAATTGGTTGCTATTACTGAAAACAACACCCATGATAAAGTTGATCTTTATGAAAAATGGGAGCGATCTAATCGGCTCTGCATAATTTTCATAAAGACACGGATATCAGTTGGGATTAGGGGTTCCATCGAGCAACATGATAATGTCCAGAAGTTGTTGAAGGCAATTGATGAGCAATTTGTGTCATCTGATAAGGCCTTGGCTAGCACCCTGATCATACAATTTTCTAAAAACTTACTCCCTCCGTCCCGCTAGATTAGTTCAGTATTCCATTTTGGTCCGTACCACTGGATTAGTCCACTTTCCGAAAAAGGAAAAGATTAAGAATTAATTAAACTAATCTAATTAATTTACTTTATTAAATTAATTTGTTTATTAAATAATCCCCACCCACCCCACCCCACCGAATGGTAACATCCCACCCCCCAAATCACCTAAACCTACTTCATTCTCCCTATTCTTCCTTGCACCGCAACACCATTCTCCCTCTCTCCTTCATATGAAACCCTAACATTCAATCGTCTTCTTCGTTTCTCTCCGTCGTCCTCCTCATCCGCGATGATGAAGCAAACCCATATTGATACTTTTTCGTCATCCCCCTTGCCGGCGATGAGTGGATGTGATAGTATATCACGACCCCTTTCCCCTCCTCGATCGTCGTTCGGAGTTTATCTTCGCCGCCCTCCTCACCCGTGATGATGAAGCAAACCCACCTTGATACTTTTTCGTTGTCCCCCTCGCCGACGATGAGTGGATGCGATAGTATATTGTTAGCCCTTTCCTCTCCGTTCTCGATCGCAGTTGCAGGTGACGAAAGTGTGGTAGGGCTTTGTACCGATGATATTAGCACCGCCGATTTGAAGATTAGAGTACTTAGGCACTGTAGTAAAATAAAAGAAGCCGATTTGAAGATTTGCACCACTAATTTCACCTTGACTGATGACAGTGTGGTGGGGCTTTGAACCGATGATATTTGTACCGCCAATTTGAAGATCTGCACCACTGTTGATGCCGCCGGTGACGAGGATGGAGATAAAGCATGGCTGAGCGGATCTGAGGTTGAATGGCTGGGCGGAGCGAGTGAAGCAAATGGGTTCGGGTGTCCACTGGAAGAGAAGATGAAGGTGGTGCGGGCATTTTGGAAGATTCAATTCCCTACAATTCGGTGAACTCTAATCCTTCTCTTTGCGTTTCAGATATGTTGATTTGGTACTCTGTTGTTGGATATTTGTTGTTGGCTATGCTGTTTGGTTGCAAAAATGGTTGGATGATCTGTTTGTTGGCTATTTCTTGTTGATATTAGCATGTTGGTTGGCTCTGTTGGTTGGATGATCTGTTGGTTGGATAATTTGTGTTGATATTAGCACGTTGGTTGGATGATCTGTTGGTTGGATAATTTGTTGGTTGGATAATCAGTTGGTTGGATGATCTGTTGGTTGGATAATCTGTTGGTTGGCTATTTCTTGTTGATATTAGCATGTTGGTTGGATAATTTGTTGGTTTCCTTAAAAAGTTTCTGTATCACTGTGGGAAATTTGGTGTTAAGGGTTATCTAAGATGATGATAAATGGTTCGCACATGCTATTGATTTGAACACATTAGTGATGCACAATCTATGTGAAATGTGTTTGCCGAATTGAAGTGGTTTCTTTAATTTGTTTTTGGCAATGCTTTCAAAAATCAAGCCATGTCCTGCTGCCATTAAGTAGTCAATGCTTTAGACAGTAATTTTTACAAAATCAAAACCTATTAAACCAAAAACAAAAAACAGATTTTGAGCAAAAACAAAAAAAAAACTTGCTGCAGCCCCATTTAGTCTATTTGCATCCCCAAATCATACACTAGTTGTTCATTACCTATTGCATGTCCTGCTGCCACCAAGTAGTCAATGCCTTCTTTCACTAAATGCATGGGCACTTCCAAGTTTCTCGGCAACTCGTTTTGCAAAATCAGGGTATCCTTCTTCATATGTGAGATTTTGTAATTGTTGCATCCCTTCACCTTCAGTATTTCTAGTAGACATGATTGCAAAGTGATGAACACCTTGTTCAATTTCATAGGTTCTAGGGTATTGTAACTAGTTATAACTGCATTAACCAACTCATTGGCATTCTTGCAAGCATGCTTTTGTTGTAGACTCTGAATAGCCCTAAAGAACCCTAAGTTATTGATATTAACATCTGGGCTGTTTGCTGGTTGTTGAACCAATGTTATGTTAAATCCATCTGATTCTGCCACCTCTCTAAAATCTGGATCAGAATTGGATATGTGTGGTCTTGCGTTGTCTTGTTGTATGCAAATGTTTTTACTCATGTGCATAGGCCATTTTGCCTTTAGAGCTGGTAAAAGCTGAAATTAAAACACATTTATAAGTTGCATGACATGAATATAAGAGTAAAGAATGTTTTTTTTTCCAATATATTGACCGAAACTCTACACTTTTGACCTCATTCACCAAGCAGTTTTTAATCACTTCTTTAATGATTGATTCAATAGGTTTGGTCTCCATTGTTCCAGTTGGTCTTAATTTGCTGTTTTTTTTGCTTTCACCTCTTCAACAAATGGTCATATTCCTATTTTTCCATCAAAAACAACACCCCCCTCATCTGAAAACATAGGGCGGCTGATAGCACACATAAACATTACCTTTGTGATGAATTTTTTACTCTTGCAATATCTATGAGGATCTTCTTCACTATGAGTCATGTAGTATCTGTGGGTGTTCTTGGTTAAATAAAACCACTTCTCATCTATGTGAATAACATGATCCATAGGCTTAAACTTAAGACTATTTGAAGCATTGTCTAACTCTATGGCCTGTAAAGTGAAACTTAGCCTTAACATCTTATTTGGAGCTGTCAATTCCGGTTTTATAGCATTTGTGTGAGCTCTGATTAGGTTGTTCATAACCCATTTACCCACAGTAGATTTCGAAACATTTATGCTCTCCACAAGTGATCTAATTGTCCCTCTTTTTTGATAATGCACAGATTCAATTCTATCATTGCTTACTTGTTGGATTTTTTATCTCGGTTTTAAATCTCTGTTGCTTATAGCTTTCATAACTCCAAATGTGGCTCTATTCTTAATTGCAGATTTCCAGACCCTTGATATGCTCCTCTCACACAGGCTGAACTTGGATGCAGCTTCAGTTATCTTCCCACGTACGGGCTTGCCATCTTTGCTACTCTCAAGCAAAAATTGAATAATTTGCTCTTTTTTATGCTCTGAAACATCTTTTTGCTTCCCCATTTTTCTTCTTTTTTTATTTTGATTTGTGAATGTGATGGAGATCTAATTGGCAAGATTTATCAAGATATTTCAAGAATATTTATTGAAGATATGGTTGAAGATTTGATTTATCATGATAAGATTTGGTAATTAGTTATTTAAGTAATTTTGGATTATATCTTTTAGATATATTTTATTTCCTTAGTTTATTAGATTAGGATTTGATTTCCTTATGAAATTAGGATTTGATTTCCTTATTAGATTAAGATTTGATTTCCTTATTAGGATT
>JAPKLW010000951.1:0-17202 GCA_026898455.1 Plectranthus barbatus | reverse complement strand
TTGCTTCCGCGTCATGTCTGAGTCTGTCTGTTCGAGTTCCTGGGCTGCGATCTAAACTTTCTTGGCGAGGATCGTATCAGAATGTAAATGAAGTCTAATTGTATTTATAGAGTAGCTTTTATACAGATTTTGAATTGCCACCAAAATTGAATTTTGGTGGCAATGAATTGCCTATTTTGGTTTTTTATTCCCTCTATTTTAAGTTTGATGTAACAGCTTCTCTCTCCTCTCTCCTGCTGCCATTAACTTTTTTAATTATTTCACTAATTATGTAATTAAAATCCCTTATTACTTGTAACATTGGTTGTTGTGCCCTCCCCAATGGGACTAATCCACTGGGACAGAGGGAGTATATGATTTATATTTTGGACATGTTCCCAAAAAATCTTTGTACAAATAGAGTTATGTGAACTTTTATATCCAAAAAGATTATTCCTTATTTTCCTGTGATCTTCCTCGAACGATCAAACTTCATACAGGGTCTCCCACATTGCATACTAGAATTCATCACAAGCTCGATTACCAAACTAGCTCGAATATGGGCCTGGGCTCATTTTTTCTTATATGACGCCACTTGTTAGGATCAAGACTCATACATTAATATGATTTGTTTTTTTTTTGTTTTTTGGATGGAACAAGCCACAACATTTTGTTAGACATCATATTAATAAAGTTATGTGAGCTTTTATTTAAGAATTTTTTTTTTTATATTCTGATATAAGACTTGGATTTACCCAATAAGAGGAAAACAATGAAAAATCAAACTCAATAAAAATCTCCTTATATATGGAAATTACTCATTAGTCCCGTACTCATTTGTAGCGTATAGAATTTGCGATTTTAAAAATAAGATATTTATCCATTCATAACTTAAAATCTTAATAATCGATGACAATTTATTTATTGGACCTTAAATTAATAATTAAACTATCTTTATTTTAAATCGATATAAATCGTGAAATTATTTATTGAAATTTTGGGAGTCTACTCAATCAAAATGGGGAATCGAAACTGAGATTCGATTCTAAGAGAATAAAATATGTAAAAGATTGGGAATTTAGGCATCCAAGTATAAATGAAATAAATTAGTGGTATCAAATTGGTATGTAACAATTTAAGGGTTGATGGATACGGATCCTAATGGAGTAGGGTCCGGATTTGACAGTTTGGTACGAATAATATTCGGAAGGTCCATTTCATATATGGAGGGTCCGAATCACCTTTATTACTATTATTATTTTTTTTTTCAATTAATAGTCAATTTTTCACCATTACTCCCAACTCCAACCCTAAAATTCTTTTACCCTAATCATAAATTATTTCACACTTCCCTTTACGACCATTGGGCTAGTGTTTATTTCGTATGATTTAAGGTTGAGGACTAAGTTTATCTCTGGAAACGATTTGACTGTAATTAATTATGGGAAGGTCTCAGGTTAGGCACACATAAACGGTTTATGCGGGTTTTATCCATTAACTTAACTCAAATCCATCTAATATACCCTAATTGAGGATTAATAAATCCTATTTGGGATGAGTGAACCTATTTAGATATGAATAAAACTCGTCTAAACCGTTTAGGCATTGCCTAACGCAAGTTTTTGCTATTAATTATATGTGAAAATTATGTTTTTTTTTTTAGTTCGATTTTATCTTGTATGAAGCTTATTCAATTTAGGTTTTGTAGTGATTCAGTGTCGGAGCAGGGAGTGATCTTATACGTAGAGAAGTACAAACAATGAGTGAGCAGAGGGTGATATGAATATTGAACCGGGCCCACATCGGAACGAGAGGAATTCTCAGGCTATACATGAATGGACTGTATAGCTGAATAGAGCTTAAATGATTAGATAGACAGTGACGTATCCAGAAATTTAAAATTGGGGGTACGAGTATAATAAATTCGGGTTATATTATGTAAAAATATTATAAATAGTAATAAAAATATATAAATTTATAAAAGGAAAAATTTATTTTGGGGGTACAAGTGTACCACAAAACACCCCCTAGATCCGCCACTGTTGATAGGTGCTACTTATACTAATTTGGTGAATCATCTTTTCCTGCACTCATCCTAGGAAAAACCCCAAAGTTAAGTGCGCTTGATATGGGGTCAGCTGTCAGTATGAAAGTTGGTTAAAACTATTAATGGGTAAGAGGTTTTATTTAATATGAATGGCTGAATTTATTAACATAGGAAATTAAAGATATTGCATTTGTGTATATTTATTTTCAATAAGTTACCTGTCACATTTAATGAGTATTCGACGTAGGGTTTTCATAAAGCTGTACAAAATAAAAGACAATTGCTATGTGATAAGTCTTCATCTATTAAAACTTTAATTTGATTGTTTTAAAAATATATAAAATGGAATCCAATGAGAATAAAAGGAAATGGGAAATAGAATAGTAACATTGAAGGAAATGCAAAATTTTAAGTCCCTAAACTCGAAGCAATATAATTAAGCAATTTATTAGTAATTAAATAATCATAAATTTGAATAAAGAAAGAGATATCATCTTCTCATCTCAATTTAAATTGGCTACAAAAGTTTAAAATAAAAATATTTGAGATAGTGACGCACTAATCAAAAGCTCAATAATTCCCATGGCTTTTCTTTGATTTTTAATTTAAATAAATGATTAATTAATTATGTTTAAGATGCCTTCGAAAATCTTAGGGACACTGTCCGAAATTGGAGATCCCAATGCAGAGACAGAAAAAGGCAACAGCTAACCGAGTTAGTAGGGCACCCAATCTTAACCCCAAGGGCCATTTCCCCTCTTTAATTTATATTGTGTAAAAATATTTAAATTAAAATTTGAGAACAAATTATTTATGGAACATTATAAAACCCTAAATAGCGCAACTAATCACTTGTTTTATTTTATTTATTTATGTATTTAATGAGGATAAGAACTCAAATGAGCTCTTGTATTTGGTCTTAATCGATAAAATTTATTCAAATTTATTTAGCAAATCTCATTTGCTAAATAAGTTAAATTTGAGCTAGCAATTGACTTTTTGAATAATATATTTTAAGAATAATGTATAAAGTGAAAAAATATAAGGTATGAAAAGTTAAAATGTTGATCATTAATTGACCATAAATGAATAAATATATTCATATATTCGCTTTATTTAACATAAAACGATTCTTTATTTAACATATATATAGGGAGCCGATCCAGTGAGAAAACTTTTACCGTGAGAAAGTGAGAAATATACTTGATTGCATTTACGACATTGCTTGATTGTATTCAGGTTGTTGCTTGATTGCAATGTTGTTTGATTGTGCTTTAGTTGTTGCTTGATTATTTTGTTGCTTGATTGCGTTTTAGTTGTTGCTTGATTCAATATCAACGATTGATTTTTTTAGATTTGATGGACACGATTCATTCTTTTTTCTCATAGGGGGATTTTTTTTTACATGATCCCTCCTCTATATATATATATATGAGAGAGATTATAAAAGCATTATTGTTTAGGTAAGCTTGCACTTATCCAAGCTGATGGTGACGTGTCAGCTTCGTTTGTCAAATTTTTAGATCAGATGCTTAAATTCAAGTATGCTTAATGTTAGTATTCAATATATACCATAACACTTGAGTGTTGTGTTTTAAAGGAGAGTAAGCTGACAGTATGAAGGAAAGCAATAAATGACAAAAGATTTTATAGTGGTTCAGATCAAAATGTCCTACATCCACTCTTCAAACAGTAGTCTCGGAATCCACTAAGCTTAGAACATTACAGGTACTCCTACGATTTATTGTTTGCCGAAGAATGCATTGTCATTCAGTCCACAAGCTCACTCGTCTGGTCCTTACTTGTTCTTCGCTTCTTAGCTCATCGGAGTGTGGGCACACCACTCAGCCTCCTCGTCATTGGAATGCGATTTTATAATTTCCCAAAACTATCTCCTTAGCGGTAAATTGCCCATAAGAGTCAGAGTACGAGACGTACTTAATTGTTTTAATCTTTCTTGGAGAGAAATATTACCAATAAATAACTCAAGAACTCGGAAGTTCTGTGTCTCGTGTTCACAGAAATGACATGCGGAAAAGCTTAAGACTCTCGAACGTTGAGTATAAGCTTGATGTTTGTTCGGTAAAGCGTAAGTTCGTTAATCGTGAAAAGCTTATGGCTTAGGTATATTCGGTCAGTTCGTTAACCTTCTTCTGTTAAAGATCGTCCGATATTTATTACTGTGAGGTTGAAACTTTGAATTAAATATCCGTTAAATATATATTGGATGATGTCCAATCGGATGTCTCTATTGACTGCATGGTAGGCGGGTAGGTGGTACTTTTTCTAGATGTTCAGCACATGCTCCGCCTTTTTTTGACAATGACACTGACGGTTTGCCTTTGTGTCAGAATGACAGTATTGTCAGTTTGAGGAATTTTGGACTGGTTGTCCTAGATTTTGAAACTTGGAGTTTCGTGCTTGCAGACTTTAAGGAATCTCCAATCCTTAAAGTTTGTACTTGTGAGTATATTTCTCAAATGATTCTTTTTGTTTCTTTGCACTATGACCTGGACTTGGAAATCCATGCTAACGTAATCATACTTCACAATTCCACGCTGATGACATCATCATTCAGTATACGCTTGGTCCTTATGTTCGTAAGTTTGGTGTACTAGGTGAGACTATACTGGTTGTACCCATACTTTGTGAATTCAACCTTATCAGCTAGATTCATTAATCCAGACTTACAAGTTTGGCTCGAACCTTCGTCTATTGAGTCTTCGCGCACTCCAGACTGATCTATCAGTCTAATATTCAGATTAGCTCCAGCTTACAACTCGATATAGATCTTATACAGTACTTTACATTTTTCGACTATACTAAAACTATCTAAAGACAAACTAAGATGACTTTTACATACTTTGACCCGCTAAATATAATATATTAAGGAAGTTTCTAACAAATTGTTATAACATATGATAGTAACTATAGATTCTAAGTTATAAAACATATAATAGTAAATATATATTCTAAGTTATAAAACATATAATAATAAAATATAATATTGTGATCAACTTTTAATTCCGACTATCGATTAGTCGTACATAAAAAATATAACTTCTTTTCTATAAGATATAAAACTATATTTTAACATCCATTTTGCTCCATATATATGTACAAGCTTAATAAAGGTAATATTTAATCAAATGAATGAGTGGTGACAGATATTTTGCTAGGTAGCAAATAAAAAAAATTCATAAAATTGTCTTAAGCAACATAAACTATCCCTTTCATAGAAAGAGATAGAGTTTCTAGTGAAGTATTTTTCAATAAAAAAAAAGTATCATTTTATTTTATTTAAATAATAGAAAATATATACTATGGAAGTTAGTAACGCCTAGGGAAAAAATGATGAAAATGGGGGTGGAATAAGAATTGAATACTTTAGACTAAAAAAATATTTTTGAAATTAATCATCATCACACACATATTGCCCAAATCTAATGCTCTTCTTACATTGTGTTGTCTCACAATTGACAACCATAAATTGTTCCATTTTAAGATAAGTGTACCTTGTTAAGTTGTTGTCTTTCGATACTTCAATTTATTCCCAATTGTAATAACCAAATTTAAATAAATGATTTTATTTCATGCAAAAATAAAATATATTCTTTTCGTGTTTTGAATAGTGATGTTTCAATCAGTGTGATTCTTCTCCAACTTGGTGCATAGATTCAATCCAATATAATTTGTATTTGAAATTTGTGTTTGAATGTCATTTTATTTTTATATATATATATTTATTTAAAAAGATAATAAAATACATCATACTATCTTTGAGATCCAAGAAAATAAGCAATAAATGGACAGCTAGTGATATTCATCTTACCATGTGTCAAATGTATTTAGCCAAATACACAAACCACTAATTGAAAACAATTACTCCCTTCATCCCGTCAGATTAGTCCATATTTCCATTTTTGTCTGTCCCACCAAATTAGTCTATTTTCCTTAAAAGGAAAAAAAATCTCCTCACATCAATAAAATATTAATTCACTGCACTCAGAAACATTGATTTTTGTGTCGAAACCAAACTGAATTAATCTAATGGGACGGAGGGAGTATATGGAAAGGGATCCAAATATAAAAATATTTTTTTATTTCATATTATTTTGTTATTAGAAACATTATTTTGAAAAATATATTAAACATGATAGAGTATAGAGAAAAAATATTAACCAGGGACATGATCGATCATAATATTCTGATTTATAGAATGTAATTGAACCAAGTTACTTCTGAGTTATTTGAACTTATATAACAATAAGATTTGTTTATCTAAAGACTCAAACTTGAACTTTAAAGAATTCGATTATCAAAATCAGGAGTATTATCACACATGGCCTGGGAAATAGCAAGTTTAATTATCAATCGAAAGATAAATTCTCAATTCTAAACATCAAAGATCTAAAAAAATTATCAAAGATCGAAAGATTATAAAACTCTATGATCACAGTACGTATTAGATCCTGCATTGATAATTTTAGAATTTTCTACGTTTTGGATCGACAATTCATCTTTCGATCATGACTAGATAAGTAAATTGTCCTTCAAATATTAAATTAATAATACTAAATATATATATATAATGATTAAGAAAAGAAAAATTGAAGAGTGGGAAGCATGGAAAAGGCAAATGTTGGAAGATGAAGTGAAAAAGTGAAATGAAGAGATAAAAATAGGGAGGGGGGCCATTGGAGTAGCAACTAAGGAAACACAATTCCCAACTCTCGTGCCCTAAATTTCATTTCTTTAAATCATTGCATCTCCCACTAAATCTAATCTCCCCATTCAAACCCTTTTTTTTTAGTGGCCTCTCCATTTCTCTACGTTTCGTTTCCCCTTTGGTGTGGTGTGCCTCAATGCTTTATCATGCTCACGTTATTAGAGGGTGTTTCTTTCATTACTAGAATCTTTAAATAATTAATTATGTGTATAGTATTTATACCAAGGCATAGGTACAGGTGTCCACAGGCCGGTTGCGGTTTGGAACCGCTGGTTCGGCGGTTCCAGAAAGGTGGAACCGGAACCGGCGATTCGATGATTTTTTTCTTCAGCGACACGTGACGCTATCTGATTCATCGATTTTCAAATTTTCAAAAATTATATCCCGTCGTTCAATGGTTCGGAATCGAACCACCGGTTCCGATTTTGGCCACCTCTTGAACCTTAACCGGCCCGTCGAAAAACAGTTCCGATTCCGGTTTGGAACCGTTTTCGACGGTTCCGGTTCAGAACCGTGGACCGACGGTTCCGGTTCCGGCGGTTCCGGTTCCAAATGGACACCTCTAGGCATGGGCAGACTTGAAATACCGTGGGAGCTCTAACATATTTTATAAGATCGAATCTTATATTTTTTTAAAAATATAATTGAAAGAAAAAAAAAATTTGACCGCCGCCGTAGAGGTAGCATTCTCAACCCAAGGCTGACTCTGCCCCTGTATTTAAGTTTGTGCTCATTGATATTTTATGTTAGTGTTATTATAATATAAATTAATTTCAATATTTTACGTCCAACGAAATATATGTTTATAAAGATGAAAAATTATAATTATATTATTTAAAATTTGTAAATAAAATAAATTATTGAAGAAGTAGTGTTTTAAATAAAAAGTGACACAAGTCTTTTTTTTTTGTAAATGATATTATTCTCATAGTATAAAAATTAGTAAAAAAACAAAATATATAAATTAGCATTAATGTGATGGTTTTAAAAAAGTAAAAAATATATATATTTTTTGAAGATGAAGATTGGATCTACAAAAATATTTCAACATCTTGTGTATATATATGCTAATTACTATTAAAATAATAAATTCATACTAAACTAAAAAATTATTGATTAGGTAGTTTTTTACTCACTTTCTTTTTCCAAAAAGAAATTTCTCGACTGATTCAGCAAGTCCAATGAGAATAATTTTATAATGAGAAAATGAAATAGTCTAAATTAAATTGTAAATTATAAAACCTATAATATTTTTTGCTAAAATAATAAAAAGTTAGCAATGAAATTGCAATTTATCATTTAAAAAATGATAAAAAAAGATTAGTCTCGTTTTAGAAATGGGGAAAGTGGTGGTGGGGTGACAATTCCGGCCGACAGATCCCGTTTGAGCGGCGGAGACGATGATTTCAAGAAGATAATATTTTTTTTCCCCACATTTTCTTCTCTTTATGAAAAAGACCACTTTTTTTTTCACTCCTCAAGATCCGTTCGTGCCAATCTGCCCCTACACAGTGGCGGCGCCGCCACTATCACCACCTAAAATGGCCTTGGCCGGTGGTGTCATCAAATCACGTATTATTAATACCATAGCCTAGAGGTCAAATTAAGGCAGGTTTGAATCCGGGCTATTTGAATAAATATTTTGAAATTAAATATTTAATTTTATAGAAATTAAATATTATATGATCGATCTACATTGCGAGTAAATAATCGCGGTATATTTACTTTTTCAAATTCGTATTCCGCCGAGTGAGAAATTAATCCGTGATGTTAACAGATGATATTATTATTACATGGTTAATTAATACAAATATTAATTAAAGATATGTAATAATTAAGGCATAATTTAATCTTGTCTTTACATTTATAAATACATTTACACTAATACGGTGTAATAACTGAGTGTGTTAGGGATGTTCCACAACATGCCCATCGTTTGCAGACGTGCGTCGTCGCTGTCCTCGGCAGGCCGAGCTCGAGCCCCGAACCCCGATTCCCAATTTTTGCCAATTGGTCTTTGGCGCCTTTACCCTTGTCCCGTCAAAACCTTATCCCTTTGGACAACAAAATGAGCTCGATGAGCTCATTGAAGTGGGCTAGTTGACTGAAACGGTTCAGTCGACATGTTTCATACACATGGCTCGTTATGTGGCTGATGACTCAGCGCATGCACATTCTATTACACCTATGATTTATTAAATGCATACAAAATACTTTAATTACTTATATATTTCTTAACCGACAATGCACTATCACCACTGTACTTCATTTAGTTATTTTGTTAATATATGAATCGTTTTCAAATATAAAATCGCTTAATATTAAAGGAGGTGCTCGTTATTGTATAAAATAATTATATTTTTTGTATATGTATATATTGCTACTGTTGTCCTCTTATAATTATTTAAAAGTAATAGTAAAAATATAATATGCAGGCACTTAAAACCTTTTTCTTAATTTGGGGAAATACTTATAACTTAAAATATTTCGGGCTTAAATTTATTAACTTAAAATTTAAATAGAGACTACTGAATTTAATTATTTTTTTCTTATATTAACTACCATTAATAATAACTAAAATTATAAGTAAAGACTACTTGATTTTATTTTATTTTTCTTATTTTAACTACCAGTAATAATAACTATTTTAAAAATATTTTGTATTAAACATAAAAGTGAAATGGCGATTCTACTTGTCCAAAAAAACAGAAATTAAATTATTACCCCCAAAAGTGAAAAAACGGTCCTAAGGTGCAAATGTGCTGATTACATGCCAACACCTAATAATTTCATCCACAATTTTGCATTTTAACCCTTTTCAAATTTGTATATTTTCTTTTACGCACCCTCTACGTACGAGTGAAAATAGATCGGGTCAAGTTGGACTTTGGCTTAGTAGGTCTGAGCCGGTGCCTAACCAATACTTATATAGACAGTCTAATCTTTTAGTTAAATAGATCCAATTCTTAGCCTTAGTAATTACTTTTTATTTTAAATTATAAATATAATTTCAGAAGCAAATATGTATTGTAATTTATATAAATCTACTATTTGGTAACAAATAAGTAATTTAATGTATTTTTATAGAGAAATTCAAAAATATCCAAAATTATTACTATATTATAGTTTGAAAATATCTAAAACATTAAACACATTCATGAAATATCCAAAGTATAAGTTTTGACATTTTTCAGAAAGTTGTTATGTACTCCCTCCGTCCCGGTTGATTAGTCTCCTTGAGATTTGACACAATAACCAATGCGAGTAGAGATAGAAGAAATGAATATTTTATTAGTGAGTGTAGATTAACTTTCCATTTTAAGTAAATGGACAATTAGATGGGACGGACGAAAAAGGAAAGAGGGACTAATGAAGTGGGACGGAGGGAGTGTTATTTTTTTTTTAAAAAAAATACGTTGATTTTTGAATATTTGTTATAAACTATAATTTTTATTGAAATTAAAATAATTAAAAAATAAAATGGATAAAAGATCTGATCTGTGTGGTGTATCGTGATCGGTATCATAAAAATAAAAATTAAAAAAATAATTAAGCATACCGTAGATGCACCCATTCTCCATGGCATGTATGGTATCTTCGATCGAATATTTTTATGTACACTCACCTAATAAATATTTCAAACACATGTATTCCGATATATAAATTAGTTATTTACACCTTTATACATCAATATTTGCATTTTCTAACAAACTAAAGGCTGTTTTGCGTGTGTCGAGTTGTCAAATAGTGTGTTTGTTATAACAAATTATTTAATTGCTAACTTACAAAAACTTAAAATATAAAATATATTATAAAGTATAAACTATACACATTACTAAAACACATGTCATACCATTAATCTTGTTTCAACTTTATGCGAGAGCGAAAGCTTGTCGACATAAATTTGAAAAAATTACAATAGTTTGTAATATATTTTGCATGCGGACACATAGTTTTGAAAATGTTGAGTGTCATGAGTGAGCCGAATCAGTTTCTCAGCATTGAGATTTTTGCTCCCGTCGTAAATTTAAAATGAAAATTGATAATTTGACATATATTTTAGTAAGACGATGCATAGGTTGTATACATTCGTGAAAATAACAATAATTTGTTAATATATTTGATACTCTAATATTTTAGAAAATGCAGTGAGAATCTTTATAGTGAAGAAAAAAGTTAAAATCTTTTCTCCAAAGGCAGGATAATTTGTAGATGAGGGGGATTGCAATAAACCATATTATTTTTTCTTACACTATTCTCTTTCATATGATAGTATTATTACATGTATATACAAATTAATAGAGACAAGTCTTGAATTAAAGTATGATTAATCTTGGTTAAATCATATCATTGTCTCGAATAATGTAACACCATATGTAATAGGGAATCCCAAAGTAATAAGTATTGGCTGCAAAGATTTAGGACAAACTCAAGTAAGTCCCATAATTATTTGACAAAATCAATGATATTGAAGGCATGTTTGTTCCTCATATCAAAACTTTGACCATTCATCACTTTTTTATTTCTTTTTTTTTTTTCCCAAATGTCTCATCTTTACTTGATTTTCTATCATCACTCTCTTTTTTGCCTTCCCCTTTTTAAATAAACACCCTTTTCAACAAAAAACAAAATCCTCCATTTTAAAATTGTGTTTCATTAATTTTCTAGTTCGTTATTATTAGTTTTATTTAATAATATTCATTAGTCACAATTTCTTTGGGATTTATGAATTTATTAAATTCAGTTTTTTTGTTGATGAATATTGATTTGTTATGATATTCTTTTTACTAAATTTGATAGTGTGGAGGATTTTATTCGAGATTATTTATAGTTTTTACCCTATTTTACATAATCATATAACACATAGTATAATTATTTTAATAAAATCTCAAATTGAAATCCATGAATTTGAAGCCGTTACATAGTAGGTGTAGGCCCATATATATGATGAGAATATTAGAGTGATAGTTTTTATTTTCTATTTTAAATTTTAATATTAGGGATATGGTAAGTGAATATCGACATATGGTAAAAAAAAAACATATAATATGCACATATATGCTATGCATTATGGTAAATAATAAATTTGGTTTGAACCAAAGTAATTAGGATTGTAAATGAATTAAAAGTTATTTAAATCTTATTTCAAAAATAATTTTTATATATTTTAATTGAACCCGATAAAGAAATGGAGGACAATGAGCTACTTCTGTAAAATGTTCGAGAGATGAGCAGAAGGAGATATGAATAAATCGAATTCATACTCGATTAAGAGCTTAAAATTTTTGGTATATGCTAGTTATACCATTATGGTGCATTTTTTTTAATATAATTTTAGAAAAACTTCTTAATTAAGTGATGTAATCTAGAAGTTGAATTAATTTTTTAGTAAATAATATGACCAATTAAGTATGATTAGATGGGGTGTAATCTTACTTTTAAGACTTAAGAGATTGGTATTTATTGTAGAAATTCGCACATTAATTCTTAATAAAAACATTCTTTCTTAGTCATCTACTGGTTTTAATAAAAATATAAAACAAGATGATTATTATATCAAAATATTAATTTTAGTCTAAATTATTTACTTTTATTTTAATTATTCAATTTCTCAATTTTATGTTCAAACTATCAAAAGTTATTCATATTTAGGATATAAAAAATTCCCGCCCAAGATTTGAATAATTTTTTATAGTTCAAACATAAAATTGAGAAAGAAAATAGTTGGTATTAGAATTTTAAAAAAATAGATAATTTAGATAAAAATTGATGTTTTTGTTTTTTTATTATCGATATTGACAAATTAGGCATGCTTTGAGTTGTGAGGCAATAATACTCCAAAAAAAAGAAATAAAATAAAATAAGGTAGAAAAAATAGTATAATTAATATCACTCACTGACACACTCTCTCACTTGCATAGTTTGTTTAATAAATACTTATATATATGTGCCTGCTTTAACAGTAGCAGAAAGTCCTGCTTTTCTTCCTCCTCTCTCTCTCTCTCGTTTCTCTGAGCTAGAATTTTGCTGCTTTTGAGGTAATTCTCGCCGCCTTTAGCTGCTGCAGAAAATATTGAAGAAGCGCATTTGGATTGATATCGCTTGCGTGTAGCCTCCATAGCTAAGAACTCGGTGCAATAATTTCTGGGCTGCCGCCATTAATTCATATCAACGTCAGTTCTTGAAATGAAGTATTCTTGAACCATCACTCTGCAAGAAAAAAAAAAGGAGTTGTAGTCGAGTTGGTTCCATCGCTCTCGGTGAAATCTTGCTTCCCAGAAAAAGACTGATCAAAACAAAGGTTTTTTTTTTTTTTGTCTTTGATCTTTCTTGTCTTGTTGATTTCTCTTTGTTTGGGCGTTTTTATTTCTGTTTTCTCAATCTTTTCTTGTTTTGGATCTGGGTTTTTTTTTTGGGAGAGGATTTGGGATTCTGTTGTCTCATTTGAGTTTTTTTTTTTTTTTTTGGACAGATCTGTGTGATGGCCCAGAAGCAAGCAGAGGAAGCCATTGTCTCCACCTTCAACGATACCGAAAATGACGGCGGCGGCGTCGGCGGCAAGGACGCGGCGGAGCTGGCGGGGGACGTGCCGATTTTCAGCGTCAAGAACGCCCTCTGGCACGGCGGCTCCGCGTGGGACGCGTGGTTCAGCTGCTCTTCCAACCAAGTAACTAAACACACATTCTCTCACCTCAAAAAACCACAATGATTTGCATCCATTAATGAAAAAGTGAAAACCAATTCTTGTTGCAGGTGGCGCAAGTGTTGCTCACACTTCCATACTCATTTTCCCAACTGGGAATGCTGTCGGGAATCATCTTCCAAATCTTCTACGGCTTGCTGGGGAGCTGGACAGCCTATTTAATCAGTGTTTTATACATAGAGTATCGCAGCCGAAAGGAAAAAGAAGGTGTAAGCTTCAAGAATCATGTCATCCAGGTAAATAAATATATATATATAAATATAAATATACAAATATTACAAGAATCCCTTTTTTAATGTTTTTGTCTTAAACTTTATGCAAAAAAAATATATATATATTTGCAGTGGTTTGAAGTGCTGGATGGATTACTCGGACCTTACTGGAAAGCCGTGGGATTAGCCTTTAACTGCACTTTCCTCTTGTTTGGATCTGTCATCCAACTCATCGCTTGTGCAAGGTAAAAAAAAAAAAAAAAAAAGCTTAAATTTTATTACCAATGATACAAAATGTTGAAATTTTATTACAGCAACATATACTACATCAATGATCATTTGGACAAGAGGACTTGGACATACATATTTGGAGCATGCTGTGCTACTACAGTTTTCATCCCATCTTTCCACAACTACCGGATTTGGTCTTTTTTAGGACTTGGGATGACTACTTACACTGCTTGGTACTTGACTATTGCTGCCCTTGTTCATGGCCAGGTAAAAAAACAGAAAAAAATTAAAAATAAATGACAAAGTTTTTGTCTTTTTTTTTCTTATGTGGGATGTTTTGTTTTGAACAGGTTGAAGGTGTTCAACACTCTGGTCCAAAAAAGCTTGTGCTCTACTTCACTGGTGCCACTAATATATTGTATACATTTGGTGGCCATGCTGTTACTGTGTAAGCTTTTCTCTTTCTTGATTTACATATATATATGTATATATGTGTATGTATATGCATATGTGTTTTGTTAGTGTAAATATTGTCTTCTTCTGAGCTTCTATTGAGCAGCTTTTGCCGGCTACCTCGTGGAGAGTGAAAATAGAGACATGATTATGCATCTACTTTTTTTTAGTTTTGGAAAATTAAAGTTGCAAAGAAAAAAAAAACATTACATTATTTTAACTTGCCTATGAGTTTAAGTTTCTGCAAATCTGAGCTTGAACAGTTTTATCTTGTTTCTGAAGGCTTCTTTGTTTCAGACATTTTTTTTTTGAGTTTTTAATAATTTTCATTACATGTGGCCTTAAAGTAGGAGGTTGTCCAAAATGCCCATCATACAATTATTGCACCCAAATGATTCCATTTTGTGTAAGGAATAGTGTGCCTATTAGATTCTTGTGGTTTTCTTTATTGTTGGCATTGGTTTGGGTATCGAATTATATCGATATCGTGTGTATTGATGAAATGAAATACGAGAATATTCATGTCTTTAATGAACAGGGAAATTATGCACGCAATGTGGAAACCTCAAAAGTTCAAGTACATTTACTTGTTAGCTACATTGTATGTTTTCACTCTCACCCTCCCGTCGTCCTCGGCCGTGTATTGGGCCTTCGGCGATCAGCTTTTGAATCACTCCAACGCGTTCTCCCTCCTGCCGAAAAACGGCTGGCGAGATGCTGCCGTCATTCTTATGCTCATCCATCAGGTATCGATAAAAGGGAAAATCAAAGCCCGCGTAGTTTAAAGTTTAAATACACTTTTTTTATGTCATCATGTTGTGGACTAACTTCTTGTTCCGGGATTTCTCAGTTCATCACGTTCGGATTCGCGTGCACGCCCCTCTACTTCGTGTGGGAGAAGGTGATCGGAATGCACGACACGAAAAGCATATGCCTGAGGGCGCTGGCTAGGTTGCCGGTGGTCATCCCGATATGGTTCTTGGCCATCATCTTCCCGTTCTTCGGCCCCATCAACTCCGCGGTCGGCGCCCTTCTCGTCAGCTTCACCGTCTACATCATCCCCGCCCTCGCCCATATGCTCACCTACCGGAAGGCCACGGCCCGTCGGGTACAAACACAACTTATCTATTTTCATTTTTTTAATAAATGTACATTAATTTTAAACACACACATACACACCTATATGTTCCCGATTCTAATAAGTGTACATTAATTTTAAACACACATTCACACACCTTGATGTCCCCGAGAAACTCGAACCTGTGACCTATCAGTCACAAACAAGGTGACTTAATCACTACACCTCGAACAATGTGACACCTATTTTCAAATTTATCAACTAATATAGTTAAAGTTTGTTACATTATAATTTTATACTAACAATAAAATAATATACAAAATGAAATATTCATTGGCTCTCTAGCCAATGATAATCTAAGAAGTGGCATTAAATGCAAAGATTTTGAAATTTTGCTAAGATCAGAATATATAGGTGGGAAGTCATTGTCCATTTAGTTATATGCTACAGTCTTGATGTTTTGTTATGTTTCATATGAGCTGGCCTCTAGTTGCTTTCCCTTTCCAACTCGAAATTTGGACCAATTTTAATAACACGCTTCTCTTAATCGAAACATATATTATACATGATATTGAATCTGGTGATAAAAATTTCTTGGTGATAAAATGATAAAGTCGCTTAATTATGTTTACAATATTGCTTGATTGTGTTTTTGTTGTTGTTTGATTGCATTTTAATTGTTGCTTGTTTAGATATGATAAATAATATTTATTCTTATTTCTAATTTACTTATTTATTATCATACGAGTCCATCTCTATTATACATTATATAATAATTGAAACACGATAAAAAAATATAAATTTTTATTATACGATTCTTAACATTTTTTTTTTATTTGATATTGCAGAATGCGGCCGAGAAGCCGCCGCCGTTCATGCCGAGCTGGGCGGCCATGTACGTCCTCAACTCATTCATAGTGATATGGGTTCTGGTTGTCGGGTTCGGGTTTGGAGGATGGGCTAGCGTGACCAATTTCGTTAAGCAAGTCGACACATTCGGCCTCTTCGCTAAATGCTACCAATGCAAGCCGCCGGTGCTGCTGCCGGCCGGCCACCAAGTGTCGCCGCCGCAGCTCCACCATTGATCGAGAAAGGACCTCTCCTAGATGTTGTGTGCCCTTTTTTGGTTTTATTATTTTCTTTGATTTTATTTTTTTCTTAAAAAAGATGTTAGGCGATTTAGTATGTTGAATTGCGATGATATTGATTGCTTGTGGAAGCATAGGCTGATTAAATTAAGTAAAACTCTGATATATTAAATATAATATTCTTGGAATATATTATAAATTATATGGAATTTATGTGGGCTTCATTTTGAAAGCAATTTATATATATTTTTTAATTTTTTAAATAAATGATTCTCTTGGATAGGGGAGAGGTGGGCCGAGGCCCAACAGCCTCACATGGCCTGCACGTTTGATTCTTCATATGTCACGTGCCATCTCTCTCTCTCTAGGATGAAGTCACATGCACGAACCTATTTCTTGTCTAAGCTGTGGATTCTCGTGTCGATTAATGTTGTAAGAAATTACTATTTCTCACCTATTTAATACTCTCTCCGTCTCGTTTTAATTGTCTCGAGTTAATCGTGCACAGTGGCAGATCCAAAAAATGTTCGTGAAGGGAGCTGAATTTTTTTTTTTGCCTTCACTGGACTTCAATCCATTTGTATCATATATTTTTGCTTATTTTCATCTATTTTTTCTGTTTTACGTGAGGGGCTAGTATAGAAAATTCAGGATCACGATACTATAAAAACGAAAAAAAAAA
>JAPKLW010000950.1:283795-299261 GCA_026898455.1 Plectranthus barbatus | reverse complement strand
GCGAACACTCCCTAGACAATGGAGAACACGAGTCTGAGGTCAAAACACCGAAATTCGGCCGGAATGAGGAGATTAAATTCTGAAAATTCAAAATTCGCAACATAAACCCACCTCAACTTCAAACTCAGATATCTCCCTCGTTTCTCGTCCCCTCGGAGCCCACGAGTAGTCGAATTAAAGCTCTTGAAGAGTACTACAAGATGGCGTTGATAGTTCGCCGCGATGTCGCCGGAATCGGCCGGTAATCGCACGAAAAGGTGGCTGACGGGGATGAGTGGAAGGAAGGGTTGAGGTCTCTCTCTCTCTCAAGCTTTTCTCTCTCTAACAATATAACATAAGCTGAAAAAGCTTATGTTATGATTCTTCCCACTATTTATACCTCTCATAATATAATGTATATATTATGTTCATAAACATGTTCATACATCTAATATCATATTATTAATATGATACCATAGGATATTTCAAAATCCTTGATTAATTCCACCTTATAAAATAGCAATTTCTTCATAAGATATCACATCTTATCTTTAATATGCTTTCTCCAACCTTATTTCTACAATTCCATTCAATTAACTTAATTGCTCCTCAATAAAATAGGAAATTCCTCTTTATTAAACATATAAATCCTTACAAAAGCTTAATTAAGCTTGGGGCATTACAAATATATTTTAAGAATTGATTACAAAAAGATTGGCCAAATTAAAAAAAAAACATACAAAAATTAGGTTAATAATGGGGATAATTATGGAAGTTCACACAAATTTGGTCATTTTTTGCATATGTACATAATATTGGCCATTTAAAGTTTTTTTATAAGAAAAGTGACTATTTTCATATATTTACCCTAAGTATAAATTGAGGAAAGATTTTCTCGGATAGTAAAATTGAGATATAGAACTTAGGGGCCCAAAATGGGTACACTTTATATATGCAAGAATTAATGATATATTATCTAGGGAAAATATCACAATTTATCCCAAACTTTCATCGAGTTCCCAAATCTATCCCCAACTTTTGAATATAACAATTTAAGGCCTAAACTTTGAAAATCTTCCCACCGATCAAAATTCCAATACCGGATGTCCTACGTGGACAAATAATTTTCCATGTCATCGTAAAATATTAATTAAAAAAAATCAAAGTAGTTTATCTCTATTTTAAAAATAAATAGGGATAAATAATTTTTAAACCTGATAAATTAAACGTACATATAATTAAATTACTTCTAATATTTATATTAATATTGTTCCATTAATATTGGAATTGAAATGATATAACATTAATAGTAATTTAATTCTAATATTAATTTTTACTTAAATAAATGCTTAAATGAATAAAATAATTCAATTAAAATATGAGAGATATATGAAAATATATGATTTTATACTTATACGAGAATTAATTTTAGAATTAAAAACTTCTATTATCTATATTAATCTTGCCTTATTACTATTAGAATTAAATTAGCATAAATATAGAATTAATTTAATTGTATATGCTGTAACTAATGTGATTTAGAAGAAGTAAGAAAATGTTTTAATTTTTAGTAAATTATTTAATACCTATTAATTGTAATAATAATGATAAACTACATGGATTTTTTTTTAAATTAGTATTTTTGATGACATGAAATATTATTTGTCCATGTAGAATTTTGATCTATGGGAAGATTTTCAAAGTTGAGGTCTTAAATTGTTATATTCAAAAGTTGGGGATAGATTTGGGAAGTTGATGAAAGTTTGTGATAGATTTAAATATTTTCTCATTAATTTAATTGTATATACTGTAATTAATGTGATTTAGAAGAAGTAAGAAAATGATATAATTTTTAATAAATTATTTAATACCTATTAATTGTAATAATAATGATAAACTACATGGATTTTTTTTAATTAGTATTTTTTTATGACATGAAATATTATTTGTCCATGTAGAATTTTGATCCATGGGAAGATTTTTAAAGTTGAGGTCTTAAATTGTTATATTCAAAAGTAGGGGATAGATTTGGGAAGTTGATGAAAGTTTGTGATAGATTTAAATATTTTCCCTATTATGTATAACTTCAACATGTTCGATAAATTTTGTTTTAAAGATTTTTTGTTTACTTTTGTCCCTGGGCCCCTACATTTTCAAGGCTGGCCCTGCATGTTATGCTCGCCCAAAGTAATGCCAATCAACTAATTTTTCAAATTATTTTTTGTTCACATGACTTTTTATTACATTAGTGTGCCAACAAATTATTTCACAATGAATGGCGAAATCAAACTCTTACTAGTGTATATATCATACATTTGTGCTGTTGTTCATTGCCAACATGGAGTGGGTTTTGATGCTTGTAATAGCAGCAACGGCACTGGCATTCCTGTATCAGCTAGTTTATCAATGGCGGAATTCGGAAAAGAAGAAAAATCTGCCACCAGGCCCAAAAGGGCTTCCAATTATAGGCCATTTCCATCTCGTGAGTAAGATTGATCCCCACCAAGATTTGAACCGTCTGGCCGGCAAGCATGGTCCCATCATGTGCATGCGCTTTGGCTCCGTTCCGACCATCATCGTGTCATCTCCGGGAGCCGCTGAGCTCTTCCTCAGGACCCACGATCTCGTCTTTGCCAATCGGCCTTATAGTGAAGCCTGCTACCACCTTTTCTACCAGCAACGGAACATCGTCTTCGGCCGCTATGGCGCCTGCTGGCGGAACATGCGAAGGCTGTGCACGAAGGAGCTGTTGAGCAACCTCAAGATCAGCCAGTTTCAGCCGATGAGGAAGGCCAAACTCAGCTTCTTAATTGATTCACTCAAAAAGGCAGCGGAGGCGCGTGAAACTGTGGATTTGAGCCTTAAAATTGCGTCCATCACTGCAGACATTATACGCTTGATGGTGTATGGGAGGAGGAGGTCTGCAGACTGCAGGGATGATTTGGACGACAGATTGTTGAAGGAATTGCTCAAGGAGGCAGCCGCTATCAATCTTGGAGACTATTTTCCTTATTTAAGGTGGTTGAATCTTCAGGGCTCCGCTCGTCGGCTTAAGAAGCTCAGCAACATTTTTGATGCTCGTATCGAGATGATAATCGATGATCACGTTCACCACAAGGATGAGGATGAGGATGAGGATTTCGTCGACACCATGATGGCAATTCTTGATTCTGGCGAGGCCGGATTCGAGTTCGACCGGCGCCATGTCAAGGCGGTTCTACTCGTAATATTTTAATTTCTTTATATATGTTGAGCCATTCTCGACGAATCCATATTCGACGAGATGCCTCGCAGTTCGACGGGTGTTTGTTCGACGAATCATCCTAGAAGTTCGACGGTCGCTCCAGCCGAAGCCCTTGGTATTCTGTAACCGCCGGAGCGTGGCTTTAAATGCTTTAAATTCAATCATTGTAACTGCTCGTTTCTGAGCTCATTATTGGCATTTATTGTAGCGATCATGCAACATATGTATAAATAGTAGTCAGGTGAATGAAATAAAGCATAGTACCTTCTCTACGAATTTCACATATTTTCCAGTATTCAATCGAGCTATTTTCCGTACATCAACAATTGGCGCCGTCTGTGGGAATTAGATAGTCATTCTGTTCACAGAGAAAGGGAACGCATCAAAATCAGAATAAGTGAAGCAAGCCATCACGAGAGCCAGATGTCAGAGGCAGTAAGGTGGGAGGAGTTTGAGCAGAATATGCAGAGAATGCAGGAAGAAATGAATCTTTTGCGGGAAGAAAACCGAAGAGCAACTCTTGAAACTGCTCGACTCTGTGGAGAGTTAGCCCGGCTCCACGATCACAACAGTGGAGAAGAAAGCCGGACTAGCAGTGAGAGGACCGACCGCAGTCGTTCACGCCGAGAGTCTGCGACCAGAACTCGGACGACACACGGATCTTCTCGAGCAACAAGTCGTCATTCGGACGATGAAGCGGCAAGTCGGAAGATGGCCACCTTGGAGAAAAGACTGGAGGACATGGCGAAGATGTTCGCCACCATTCCTGGAGCACCGATCCAACCACTCAACGTAGCGCCGAGGAGCTACAATTACACTCCATTCACACGCCAGATTGCTAATATACAGCTTCCCTCCCGGTTCACGGCCCCCGCCATCAAATCATATGACGGGACCACGGATCCAGAAGAGTTTGTCACACTCTATCGCTTCAAGATGCATACCATTTCTGTGTCGGAGGAGACGAGAGAAGCATGTATGTGCAAGAGTTTCGCTGTATGCCTGGAGGGGCCGGCCATGCAGTGGTTTATGCGGATTCCTAATGGTAGCATTTCTTCAGTTGCCGAACTTCACCAAAAGTTCGTCGAACAGTTCTCGTCTTGCCGTCGAGTCCCTGCCAGATCCGATGATCTGAATCGAGTAATACAACAAGAGGGAGAGTCGCTCCGGGAATATATCCGACGATTCAACGAGCTCAAGGTTACCATCGCAAATTGCTCTGAAGAAACTGCAATCTCTGCATTTAAAAATGGCCTTCGACCAGGGTCGCGACTCTTTTGGAAGCTCGTTGAATATCCGTGTTTGACCTTCGGAGAGGTGTTGGCGAGGGCGGAAGTTCAACTTCGACGCGAGTTAGAGCAGGCCAATCTGAATCAAAGAGACAGAGGGAAGGCGCCCAGTCGAAGTGAAAAGGGGAGTGGATCTCGGCCTATGGCGCAATTCCAGCCATATCAGCGGAATCCTGAGAAGAGAAGCGCGCCTAATCCGAATGCCACGAAGCAAGGTTCCACATACACCTTGAAGGTCAACCCGGTTGTGGTGGTGCGCGAAATGGAAAAACTAGGGGAAGTTGTTAAGTGGCCAAAGAAGATCTTGAACGTCGGCCAAGACCGAGACGGGTTTTGTGTGTTCCATCACAGTTATGGACACACCACTATACAATGTAGGGATTTTCTTCGAGAAATTCAGAGGCTTTTGGATTTGGGGCATCCGAAGGAATTTCAAGGCGGGCGAGGAAAACCGAACACCTGGCGAAGAGGAGCTGGAGAAGGGACCCCGGCGACGATAGCCAACAAGGTGCCGGTTCCCAGACCACCCGAGGTGCAGAGAACCATAAATGTCATTCATGGAGGATGTGATCTGGCGGGGCATTCCAGGAACGCTCGTAAAAGGCATTGTCGAGAAGCCAGAGCCATGGAGTGGATGGCCACAAAGCCCGTTTCGCAAGAGGTAATAGAATTCGGGCCGGAGGACTCAGCTAGAGTTCGACGACCGCACAACGATGCGTTGGTAATTGAACTTTTGATAACAAACTGCCGAGTGCGACGAATTCTCGTCGACTCGGGGGCTTCTTCGAACCTTCTGTTCGCAGGCGCTCTCGAGGGAATGGGGATATCTCTCGAGAGCGTAAGACCAAGCCAGACTCAGCTGGTGGGCTTTAGTGGCAAGGTACTTGACCCGATTGGGAAATCATGTTGCAGGTGTATGCGGAAGGTGTAAACCTTACAGTTAAATTTCAAGTGGTAAACATAGAGCATCATACAATGCTATTGTTGGAAGATCGTGGTTACACGAGATGGAGGCAGTACCCTCCTCTTTCCATCAGATGGTTAAATTTCTGACGCCCTGGGGGATTCGGGCGATCCACGGCGAACAACACGCCGCCAGGGATTGCTACGCAATCATGCTACGAACGGTGGGAGTGGTCGACGAGTTCGAAAAAGCCGAAGAGGTGGTACTAGACCTAGACGACCCCTCGAGGGTGACCTTCGTGGGAAAAGACCTGGAAGAGGGGTTAAAAGTACAACTTGTCGCCTTTTTGCGCTCCAGGGTGGCCTCATTTGCTTTCAGTCACAAGGATATGCCGGGAAATGACCCTCGTATCATTGCGCATCGGCTGCAAGTGAATCCCGACGTGAGACCAGTCATTCAGAAACGGAGGAGGTTCGCTCCAGAGCAGAACGCCGCTATAGCTGAAGTGGTCGAGAGCCTACTGAAGGTAGGATTCATTCGAGAGGTCAGGTACCCTAAATGGTTGGCAAATGTCGTTGTAGTCAAGAAAAAGAACAGGAAGAACAGGGTCTGTGTAGACTACACGGATCTTAACAAAGCATGTCCGAAGGATCCTTTTCCTTTGCCGCATATAGACCGTCTCGTCGACTCCACCGCTGGACACGAGCTGATAGTTTCATGGATGCCTTCTCAGGCTACAACCAGATCCCTATGTATGAAAGAGACCAGGAAAGCACAGCATTTGTTACCGACCGAGGCATCTACTGTTACACGGTTATGCCGTTCGGGTTGAAGAATGCTGGTTCGACGTACCAGCGCCTAATGAATAGGAGGTTTGCCAAACAGCTCGATAACATAATGGAGGTATATGTCGATGACATGCTGGTGAATTCTCAAACACGGGAGGTTCATTTGTCGCACTTAAAGGAAGCTTTTGACGTTCTGGACGCGTACCGGATGAAGTTAAACCCGGCAAAATGTCTATTTGGTGTGTCATCGGGGAAGTTTTTGGGTTACATCGTCAGCAGAAGGGGAATTGAAGTGGACCCCACACAGGTTCGAGCCATTCAGGAATTGGCCCCACCGTCGAACGTGAAAGAAGTGCAAAGGATGATTGGGAAGCTCGCTGCGGTAAGTCGGTTCGTATCCCGTTCTTCGGATCAAACCAGTAAATTTTTTCAGATAATCAGAAAGGCGAAAAGGTTCGAGTGGACAGCAGAGTGTGATGAGGCGTTTGGCGAGATTAAGGATTACTTGGCCTCGCCACCCATAATGTCGAAACCGAAGATGGGTGAAGTATTGCAGCTTTACTTGGCCGTATCACCGCGGGCGGTTAGCGGGGTGTTGGTTCGAGAGGAGGCAGGGTCGCAGTACCCCATTTATTATGTGAGTCGGTCCTTGCTGGATGCGGAGACCAGGTACTCGGCGTTAGAAAAGTTGGGTTTGGCTCTGGTGGTATGTTCTAGGAAACTTCGACCCTACTTTGAGTGCCACAAAATTGCAGTCATAACGAATTTCCCTATCCGTGATGTTATGGCAAGGCCCGAACTGTCCGAACGTATAATGAAGTGGGCGATCGAGTTGGGTGGTTATGGGTTAAGTTTTTGACCCCGAACGACAATCAAGAGTCAGATCCTAGCGGACTTCATCGCCGAGTTCACACCAGAGCTACACCTTCAGGCTGAGATGGAGGCCTTTAAGGATAATGGACAATCCTAAGCGTGGGATCTTTTCGTCGACGGATCTAGCAATTCAGGATGTGCCGGAGCCGGGGTGTTGTTGGTGTCCCCGCACCAAGTTGTGTTCGAGAGGGCAATCCGTTTCAATTTTAAGGCTACGAACAATGAGGCAGAGTACGAAGCGCTGATAGCTGGGTTGCAACTCGCAACAGCATTACACATTAAGAGGGTGCGCATCAAGACGGATTCCCAACTCGTAGCAGGACAATTTCGAGGGGAGTATCAGGTGAAAGATCCCCGCATGGTGGCTTATCGGGCCGTGGTCGACGAGGAGATGAAGAGGTTTGACGAGGTGTCAGTTGATCACATCTCGAGAGGAGAGAATGGGCATGCCGACGCTTTGGCCGGCTTTGCTGCCGCCGCCAAGGAAGGGGGATCGAGGGTGGTGCCGGTAATTACGGCTCTGTGGCCAGCTACTGACGTAAACACGGATCGAAGGGAGGTCTTCCCCGTAAATGACAATTCAAACACTTGGATGACCCCGTTTGTCGAGTACCTACGAAGTAAAGCGTTGCCAGAATCCCCGGTGGAATCAGCACGGTTGGTCCGACGAGCATCTCGGTTCGTCCTTTTTGATGGCAGACTATATAGGAAGACGTTCGAAGGACCATTGTTGCGGTGTGTCGGAGATGGGGAGGTGTCGACCCTTCTTCAGGAAATTCATTCTGGGAGTTGTGGCAACCATGCGGGCCATAGAAGCCTGGCTCATCGGGTGATGTCAGCCGATTTCTTCTGGCCTACTTTGAGGAAGGATGCGAAGGAATGGGTTAAGAAGTGCGATGCGTGTCAGAGGTTCGCGGGGACGACGCACCTAAGGGCAGAATTGCTACATGCCAATATACCGGTGTGGCCTTTCTATCGTTGGGGGCTCGACATCGTTGGACAGCTTCTGAAGGGTCTCGCGGGTAGGCAATACGTCTTGGTAGCGACGGATTCCTTCACTAAATGGGTAGAGGCGGAACCTCTGGCAAGGATTCGCGAGAGGGAAGTGATTTCCTTCATCTGGAAGCACCTGGTGTGTCACTTCAGGTTGCCCAGGGAGATAATTACCGACAACGGCAGGCAATTCGTCAGCCGAAAAGTCAAGGATTACTGTGCTAACCTTGGAATACAGTTGCTTTTGTCGACGCCACGATATCCAGAGGCTAACGGGTTAGCAGAGTCGATGAACAAGACCGTCATCGGCACTTTAAAGAAAAAGTTGGGGCAGGCTAAGGGTGCCTGGGTGCAGGAGTTACCGGGGGTGCTCTGGGCATACCGAACCACTGTGCGGTCGTCGACAGGGGCAACCCCGTTCTCTCTAGCTTATGGGGTCGAGGCAGTGACCCCGGTGGAGGTGATCCAGGGAAGTCCCAGGGTCGTGTTTTTCGATGAAGAAGGTCTTGAGCAACGACGGTTCGATGATCTAGAGCTCCTCGAGAGGGTAGGATGGAGGCCTCAAGGAACATGAAGACGAGGCAGATGGCGGTGGATCGCTAATGCAATAGGTCTGTCAGACTTCGGTCCTTTCGAGTGGGGGATTGGGTTCTCCGTTATGTGTTTCAAAATACGAAGGATCTAAACGCAGGGAAGTTAGCCCCTAACTGGGAGGGGCCCTATATTGTCTAGAAGGTGGTAACAAATGGGGCTTACCGGTTGATGACACCTGAAGGAATAGACGTTCCGAACGCATGGAATATAAAGTATCTTAAGAAATTCTATTTCTGACATTGTAAGTTTGTTTTTATGAGATCGAAGCAATATTTCTGTTTCTGTTTTTTCATATGATTAAGTTAGTACGGGGGCCTATCAGCCTTGCGTTTCTTGTTAAGAGGTTATTTGTAGTCTGTGGTTGTTCAAAAGTTAAAGTGTGTTTCCCCTGATTAATAACGATGGTTCGTCCAATGGTCAGAGTTGACATCGAGAACGACAAAATTCTTTATAAAAGTAGTACGAAGGCATGTTTGGTTCGGATTACATAAGTAGATACTCAAAAAACAAACTGAGTCAAAATACTATTACATTTTTTGGGTAGTTGAGTCGTTGTTCCCTTCTTTGTCGTTCTCGCCCTCCTTCTCCTCTTCGTCGTCGTCGTTTCCTTCTTCGGGGTCTAGGAAGCTCAGGTCTAGGTCAGGGTATTTCTTCGAGACCAGCTCCTTGACTTGGGTGCAAGTATGGCTGTGCATAGCCTCCATCGCCTCCTGGGCGATGGGCTTGTCCAGAAGGCTGAGGAAGTCTAGGTCCTCGCCATCTTGTAGAGTCCGCAGGTGTGCCTCTTCAGACTTCTTCCGCGCAGCGGCCTCTTCGTTGCGAGCTGTCTCCAGGGCTTGGTTAGCTCTCTCGAGGTCGGCGATTCGCTTGTCGGCGGCTTTCTTCTCAGACTGAAGAGCGCTGACCTTCTCAGACAATTCTGCCTTCTCCCGCAAAAGGCTACTGTTCAGAAGTTGGAACTTCGACGACTCGGCCACGGATTGGGCGTGCAGGGCGGCAAGTTCGGCCATCTCCCCCTTGACCTGGGCGAAGGCGGTGCTCGTTTTGTGAGAACGCTGCATCCAGGCATGCTTCGAGTTCATCACTTCGAAATAATCGCTTCGAAGGTCACCAAAGCTCTGGAGGCAGGAGGGTTGCGTTATTGTGTTTGTGTTTAAAATGGTAACGAAGAGTAAGAAAGGTGAAAATCTTTACCAGGAGCATCTTGCGGAAGTGCGTGAAGGTTCGGCCGACAGGAGGGCTGGGAGTGTTCCACGGTGGACCGGTAAGCAGCATCCGGATGAATTCGACGAGCTCCTCGTCGGTTGTCGGTTCCCTTGGCCCCGACGTGTCAGGCTCGCGAGCAAGGACAGTCCTCGTTGCTCCGGTGTCTTGAAGGTGGACGTCCTCGGTGTTAATTCCCAAATCTGGGTTCGTGATTGTCCTTTCCTGGCTCTCCGTCGTTGGACCTTCCTTTTGGCTTCGAGGCCTCTTGTTCCGGGGTTTCGATGTTTCCGTTTCAAGGTTGGTGCGGGATGTCGAATCACCTATAGTGTCGTCGAGGTTATCGGTTGGTTTCTCGACGGTTGGCTTGTTCCGGGGTCTTGAGGAACCTTCGCCTTGAGTCGGCTTGGTGGATGGCTTGGGCGGATGACTGTCTTTCTTCTTCTTATTCAACGAGTCTCATTTCCTCTTCTTCTTGTCCAGGATCGCTCGTAAGGCACTGTCGGTTGGTCTCTCCATAGCCTCGTGAATTCCTTCAGCGTCGACGTAATGACCGCGACGAAGGGTTTCGAATCTCCTGTCGATGACCGCGTAGGCTTGGTCAAGTCGGTTCTGTTCTTCCTCGGTGAGATCGAAGGGCTTGTACGCTGCAGAACAAACAAGATGAAATAAGCACAAGGAAATCATGTTCGACGAGTAAAGTTCGAAGGGGTACTTACGAGGGGGATCGTGAAGGTGACCCCTGAGTCGAGGGAATTCATCGGGAATCTCAACATAATAGAATTGTCGGGCCCAATTTTTCATGTTAGAAGGGGTTTTTAGCACTAGTGGTTCGGGTTGATGGTGTCTCTTGGAGAAGTACCAGTAGCTTTCTTTAGACCTACGTACTAAGGCATAAAGATCGACGAACTCCCTCACTGTGGGTTCGCCGAGCCCCGCTTCCCTGAACACCAGAAGGGTACCGAACATGTTGAACCAAGCAACAGGGGCTAGTTGCATGGGGGCTATGCCGTAGTGGTCTAAGACTTTGACAAAAAATGGGTGCAGGGGCAGGTTTATCCCCTTCTCGAAAACCCTAATGGAAAAAACGGTGAAACCGAGGGGAGGCCTATGAGGGTGGTCGTAAAGCCTAGGCGCGATGGCTTTAATTTCGGGAGGTATGCCGTACCTCGTGAAGGTGTGGTTTAGGGAAGTTTCTGATATACGGGAACAGGCTGTGACTAACACCCCCTTGAACCGGCCGTCGTAGTTCGCCGGAAAAGTCCCTGGCATCGAGAAGTCATCCGAACCAGAGGTGGAAGGGGAAGAGGAAGTGTCTTGGTGGGAATTACCAGACATGTTTTCCCTAAGACTAACACGGAATTTATGAAATAGAGAGTGGAAGTGTACCGTGTGGGGGCACCGGAATCGCGAATGAAGAGGCTTTTCTGTTGAAATCGTGACTTTGCGGGCGAAGACATTGCCTGAAGGGTTGGAATGCTCTAGAATTGTGGTGACAGAGAAGAATTGGAGGAGGCGGCCTTATACGATTTAAAACGGCGCTCCCTCGAAAAGCGGGATTCACTTTTTCTCCTCAGCGAGTCGGTGCGCGACACGTGTCGTCACATTTATTGCGACTGATTTGCGTGGGATATGAAAGGGCGGACCGCCATTTGAACGAAATTAATATCGATACCTCTCAATTCGACGAATGTCAAAAATAATTATTGTTGAGTTAGTAAAGGCTGATACCTCTTGAAGGTAAATTCGGCGAGCAACTGTGGCAAGGTAGTGCCTGAATGAAATTCCTAAGGGAGGGGAATCTAAAAACCTTCCGGCACGGACACGGTCGTGCGAAAGGTCTGCTTCTCGTTATAAACGGAGGTGGGGCTAGAAACAAATCGTGGATTCAGTCTGCGCCATGGGGGTAGTCAAGAGAAAACGTAAAATTCTCTTGGCTAGTCTCGGGGGCGATGAACGGGCACCATTATCGGACTACGTTCGTCGAACCCACGTATTTATGTAACCTACGAGAAGGTGATGGAGATACTCTCGTAACTCGTTGGAGGCTCGAACACACGGGTCCACCGCGAGGCTTGCCAAGGTGGCTAAAACTTTTCGAGAGCCTTCTATGCGCCTCCCGAAAAAGTTTGGGGGCTGTTGTTGAGCCATTCTCGATGAATCCATATTCGACGAGATGCCTCGCAGTTCGACGGGTGTTTGTTCGACGAATCATCCTAGAAGTTCGACGGTCGCTCCAGCCGAAGCCCTTGGTATTCTGTAACCGCCGGAGCGTGGCTTTAAATGCTTTAAATTCAATCATTGTAACTGCTCGTTTCTGAGCTCATTATTGGCATTTATTGTAGCGATCATGCAACATATGTATAAATAGTAGTCAGGTGAATGAAAGAAAGCATAGTACCTTCTCTACGAACTCCACATATTTTCCAGTATTCAATCGAGCTATTTTCCGTACATCAACAATATATATATCCACTTCAATTCAATCTTCTTCAATTAATCTCGGCAGGATATGCTACTGGCCGGAATGGATACATCAGCAACAGCAGTGGAATGGGCGCTCTCTGACCTAATCAAGCACCCAACAGAAATGAGAAAACTCAGAAAGAGCTAGAACAAACCGTGGGGCTAAACCAGATGGTGGAGGAACCATCTCTCCACCCTCAAATACCTAGATTGCATCATCAAGGAATCCATGAGGCTCCACCCCGTCGGCCCATTGCTGATCCATGAAGCCATGGAAGACTGCGAAGTCGGCGGCTTCCACATTCCCAGCAAAGCTCGAGTGTTTATCAATGTTTGGGCCATCGGAAGAGACCCCCATGCATGGATGGATCCTGAGAGATTTCTCCCGGAGAGATTCGTGGGCAGCGACGTGGATCTCCGGGGGCGAGACTTCCAGCTCATACCGTTCGGGTCAGGTCGAAGGGGGTGCCCTGGATTGCAGTTGGGGCTGACCATGGTTCGGCTGATGGTGGCACAGTTGGTGCATTGTTTTGATTGGGATGGAATATCTCCCCATGAATTGGACATGTCTGTGAGTTATGGTTTCGTCACTAATAGGGCTACACACCTCAAGGCTATCCCTATTTATAGGCTCCGAGTTTAATCAACTTAAATAAATAGAACCATAAATTGTAAAAGTGTAATTCTACTACAACAATTCATAGAAGACAATAAGTAAAAACAACTATTATGAGTGGTTGATATGAAATGTTAGAAATGTAACACATTTAAGAACAATAAAATGTGTTATGATCAACTCACTAAATTGAAATACATTACCAAATTTGAGAAAATAATATAATAAAATATTCCACTCTAGAAAAAACACATTTACTCTCTATCAAATGTACTAATATTGATTTCAAATACCCTCCTTTGTTTTCTCCTTGGGTTGATATCTCAATACCTGCAAAACAAATAACGAATGAAAGAGTTATATCTTACACACTAAAATGCACATACAATATTAAAAACTAAAAATGTTGAATGACATGATCAACCTGTTGTCGGAGAATAATTCTTCCAGCACAAACAAAATTATTTCTGCAATTATGATCCTAAAATAAATATATACTACAATGAACAATGAGTTTAAACATTATTCGATAAGATAAATACTTATCCTTCACAAATTAACCAACATGAACATGTATAAGAAAGCAAGAGTAATGAAATGAGTAGTCAACTAGCACAATAAACAGAGTATTTATACAACTTCATTGATCTATAATCTTAATTAAATAATTAATTAACCCTTAATTCCACATCGATCGGTTTCCTAATATTAATTAATATTAATTCCTCAAATCATCAAATCATTTCCGTTATATTATTTATAGCCATGTAAAATTGTTTGTATCAATTATTTTCAATATTTTCTTTCTGTTTCAAAACATTGTTTTCCATGATTTAATATCAATTCATTACATAATTTCCACAATAATATTTATCAACATGATAGATTAGTCCTACGAATTTGTAATATCCCGTATTTAATTAAGCGAGTTTATGCTTAATTAATTGAATAAAAGAATATTTATTTTAGCAAATTATTATTTATTTGCTTTTGAGAAGAAATTAAACACCCGATGAGATATCAGGGTCAGAATTTTGCTTATAATATACCAATGGGATCGTTTCGAGAAAACATAAGTGACCGTGAAGTCACAATTTTATAAATGATGGACGAGTGCATAGAGAAATAAATTGGAATATTAATAAATGTGATTAAATTCACATCTTGCACTCAGGGAGTCCGATTCTAAAACCGAGCAAGGGAATGCTTGGAAATATTATATGGAAGCATATGAAATTGTCGGAATATTTTTTCGAGGTCCGAATGATTTTTAATTAAATGGTGAATTAAATAGAAAACGGAATAATTTTTGTCTCCAAAAAAATTATGAAATTTTATGAGCAAGACGAGCTCGTCGAGAGGAGCATTTCCATATAATTTGTTAATTTTTCAAACTCGTTAAGATGATTTAACGGAGAAATTTATACACAAGTTGAGGTGGTGGGGGAGATTACTTCATTGTGAAGCATTAATTTATTTCAATTGGAGAGATGGGGGTGGATTAATTATTGGGGCATTATTGGGGTTAGTGGATGCTGAGTTGTGGTGGTGGAAAATGTGTAGATAAACACAAAATTAGTGTAATATTTTCTTTTATATATTCTCTCTCCAAACACCACTCCCGTACCACACCATCCATCGCTGCCATCTTCTCTCTACTTGTCCGGCCGCCACGAGCCACCACCGGAGAAACCGTCACCACCTACTTGTTCCTTGTTCTTCAAGGATTCCGGGAAGCTATAGTAAGCCCCCTGCCGTTGAGTATCGAGCAAGTTACAAGCTCGTGAAGGTTAGCCGTCACCGGAGTTGAACCACCACCACTCACGCCACCCTCTGTTCTTCGCTTCCGTCCGACCTACACCGTCTACTACTCGCTGTGAAACTACATTCTGTGCGAAGCCCTCACTACAAAGATTACGTGGAGCTTGGAATTGCTCCGATCCGTTGAGAAACGAGCGAGTTATCGCCATCTGAAGTCGACCCACCGTTAAGTCGGTAAATTACGGTATCAGCATGAAACTCGTATCAAACGGCGATGAACCTCTATTTTGATTTGATATTTGTGTTCCTCGTATTTTTAGGAATATTTTGATACCGAGATCTCGCCACCCCCTCGCCGGAAACGCGATCGCCGCCGCTCAAACTCCATTAATTCCGGTGAGCTTTTCTTCAAGCTTTTTCCGGCGAGATTTATAGTTTTCCCTTCAGTTAGGATACTTGTCTAGACTCGTATTTTCTTTGTGAGCATGTTAATGTGTCGTTTGGGAGTCGGGGTTGGCCGGAATCTTGGCCGGGAAGTTGACTGCTGCAAGTTGCAGCGATGGGGAAGCAGCGCGAGCAGCTGCTGCTGCCTTCCGACGATGCCGGCCGTCGCGGCTGGGATGGCCGGCGGTGGCGGCGGCGGCCCACTCGTCTGGCTTCGGGTGGAGCTGCTCTGGCGGCTACCCTCTTTTCTTTCTTCCGGCGACTGTTTTTCCTTCATTTCTCCCTCTCTGTTCGCATATGTATGCATGTATA
>JAPKLW010000950.1:182927-283785 GCA_026898455.1 Plectranthus barbatus | reverse complement strand
TGTAGTGTGCCCCAAAGTTGGGAAGGTCAGTTGGGGGCGTTACAGAATTAATCTTCATAATACACAGTTATTATTATTATTATTCATTCTTAATTGAATTAATTATTTCCTTATATTTTGTTGTAGTTAAATTCGAAAATCAAGACGAATTTTGTCAATCAAATGATTAATGTGATTGAGTTAGTTAATTATTTGCCATGTATATGAAGCTCAACAGTCCACTAATAAAATAATTAGTAATACGTTATTCTATAATTCATTTACTATTATTTTAGGAAGTTTTATTGAGCGGGAAAAAAAATATGT
Source organism: Plectranthus barbatus (assembly GCA_026898455.1). Classification (NCBI taxonomy): domain Eukaryota; kingdom Viridiplantae; phylum Streptophyta; class Magnoliopsida; order Lamiales; family Lamiaceae; genus Plectranthus; species Plectranthus barbatus. The sequence continues at coordinate 283,479 of JAPKLW010000950.1, read as the reverse complement.
TGAGGGGTCTTGCTTTTTAGTATAGATAGATTTCGACCCACAACAAAAGTAATATATTGTTACACTTTATAAGCTACTATTATGTTTTGTGTGCATGAAAATGACATTAATTTGACTTAAGTATATAATAAAGTCCAATTATTATATAAATTCAAAATTTTCCACAATAGATAACCCCTTGTCATTGGAGTCTGGAGATTCTTGTAATGAAAGTTAAGTGAAGCCTTTTCATAAGAAGAAATTTAAACGATGGAAATATAGCGGTAAAATTTTAAGGTTGAGTGGGATCTAATTTGAATAAAATCTTAATATATACGAGATTTCCTATTTCACTTTTTATGTATTGTATTTTGTCTCTCTCCATAATAAGCTGGTGAAATACGGCCACCTTCATTCTTCACGAACAAATTCTATAATGCTGCTAATTTTATCTTATTTTACAATTAAATTTATAATTTTTATTTTTCATATTCAATAAATCACTTCTATATATATTTCCACAATAAAATATTTCATTTTGATACTTGTGCTATTCATTTAATTTTCTTAATAAATTATTGTATTGAATTTCTATTTATATATTAATATTTATTTTAATTATTTAATTCATAATTCATAAAATTATATTTAATTTAAATAAGTTATTTTACAAAACTATAAATAAAATTAAATTTCATTTAACATAGCCAGCATTACGATCATTCAAATCACAATACATTATCTTCTAGCTAGATTTGAAAACTCACCTCACTATTGGTCAATTAAAGCATTACCAAATGTGAAATGAGTTATTATTGTGTTTAAAGTAATGTAGTGTATTCGGTTTATGTTTGAATAACTATTTGTTTGTGTTCCTTTTTAAACCAAATTCTAAAATTATAAAACATTGCAGATTATAATTATAATATACATATGTTTGAGATATAAATAAAAGCATATCATATAAATTTTTCATATATAAAAAGAAACAATGAATAATAAAATAATTAAAAATATAATAGAAAACATAAGAAACAAAAAAAAAAAAAAAACATAACTGCTGGAGATTTTTTTTTTTTTTTTTTTTGGCAAAATGGCGTTAGACGGCAATATAAGGGGTCTGCTGGAGGTGCTCTTAATTGACAAATACAATATTTTATCTTCTCTATAAATAAAAGAATAAATATTATTTTAAATAGAGGCCTGTTTAATATAATTATATTTTTTCTCGTAGAGATTTATATATGTTTGTAGAAGGATACTTTTTATTAATAAATACATCATGCATGATATAGTATGTGTAACTATTCAAATAACTATTTAATATATTACAACTCTCGTGACTCTGTCCATAAAATATCGATTTTTAATGTGATACGAATCACTTTACAGATTATTACATTTTATAAATTATTATTTTGTGTATGCATGAAAATGCCGTCTGACGTAAATATGTAATAAATTCTAATTATTTTATTAATTTTTATCGACGCTTTCAAAAAAAAAAATAGAAAGTTAAATGATGAAAATATGGCGGCTCAATTTTTAGGTCGCGATCGATGAATCACAAAAATACCTTCTGATTCTTTTTGGGATGTTTATTTAGACAATTAATCAAGGTTGTAAAATTCGCTATACGCTCCTTGTACGGTCACGTACCACCTAGCGCCTAGGCGGTCTGCGCGGGGAGTAGGTGGGGCCTAAGCGAATAATAAATTTATTTTATTTTTTTATTATATATAAATATAAGAGATAAAAATATTACAATAAATATATTTTTTACATTCAGATATTCTAAAAAATAACAAAATATTCAATATTTATAAGTTTAAATTGAAAAACTATTAAATATTTGATGGAATTACAAAGTTCTAACGATTCTCTTACCATAAAGGGCGAGGAGACGAAAAGTCGAGCAAGAAATTTGTGAGGGTTACTTTTTTGGAAACCTTTACCATATTATTATTATTATTATTATTATTATTGTTATTATTATTATTATTATTATTTATTTTTATTTATGTTTTCAAATGTAAATTTAATAAAATTGAAAATAATGGTGTATCATGTACTGAAACCGCACTAAAACCGCACAGACCGTCTAATCGCACCATACAGGCCGCATAACCGCACCGCGTAGCCCGTGTAGGGCGCCTAGACACCGCACAGGTACCGATTAATTTTTAAAACGTACAGACCACCCGAACAAGCAGTTTTCAGTACGGTTGGTGGCCGCCTAGCGCTTAGGCGGCGCCTAGGCGGCCGTACAGATCGAATTTTACAACACTGCAATTAATTGAATCAGACCCTAATTTGATTATTTGTAGAATTTAATATTTTTTAGGATCGACTTTTAGAAATCTCAAATTAATTGGGGTGCACGAGGGACTGCTCGAGTTCCATGACCCGTATTTATATCGTTCATTAGTTGGGGTGTTTGCCGACATTGCCTATTCACTAAATATGGTAAGTCAATCCAAAAGCGGCTGACCGAAGATCATTATCAAGCAGTTAAACGCATACTTAGGTATGTCAAGGGAACCATTTCCTTCGGTCTCTCATTTCAGCCCGGCTCCTGCGAGCTTCTGGGATACTCCAACGCTGATTGGGCGAGCTGCATTGACACCAGACGATCCACGTATGGGTATGCTATCTTTCTCGGCCCGAACCTCGTCTCATGGAGTGCCAAAAAGAAACCAACTGTCTCTCGCTCTAGCATTGAATCTGAGTATCGAGACCTCGCCAACACTTCAGCCGAACTTACTTGGGTAATGAACCTTCTTCACGAGATTCAGTCACCTCCCTTGTCTACACCGACTCTTCTATGCGACAACAAGAATGCGCTCTTCTTGACTCAAAATCCGATCTGCCACAAGCGCGCAAAACATATCGAAATTGATTGTCATTTCGTGCGCGAACTTGTTCAATCAGGGGAACTCGTTACTCAGTTTGTGCCGACTACGTTGCAGGTTACCGATATGTTTACTAAGAGTTTGTCTCGTCCAACATTTCAATTCTTTCGGACCAAGCTCTGTGTCTCCAGTAATCCAATACTGAGCTTACGGGGGTGTTAACGATATTCATGCAAATATAGAAGATGTGTAGATATGTTTAGATATAGTAATTAGATTTGTTTGTTGCATTTTCCCTTTATTCATGTATAAACTGTACTTATATATATCTCTTTTTGAGATATGTTGAAGGAGAAGATCGATTATTATATCGCAACAGTTTGTCTCACAATTTAATTGAATCATATTGAGCCTTTTGATTATTTGTAACATTTAAAGTTTTGTAAAATCGACTTATAGAAATCTCAAATTAATTAATTTGGACAATCATTTTACTAGCAGGGTCCCTACACTTGATAAAGGAAAAATACGACACTTATCATGTGTACATTTTCATCGAACTAATTGCTTTTCATTTTCCAACAAACTATATTTAATTACACAACCATATACAACTATTATTATTAATTTAAAAGCATGCGTGAAAATAGAAAACAAGATAATATTAATCTGGAAATAAAGACACGACCAGTTTTAATTGAGTGTAATTTTATTATTGACGCCCATTTAAGCCTTATGTTAAAGTTGATGAAAATATCATAACAAAATCAATATATATAAGACACGTTTTTTGTGTAAAGTAAAATGGTGAAGGCAATCGTAGAAAAACATCACCACCAATCCACCATCATCCTCTTTTTCCAAAAGTTTTCAACTTTGTTATAACAATGTTCAACTTTATTGGTAGTAATAATTCCTTTTAGTACTTAATATGAGAGCCAATTAATGATAAATAAGTTATAAGTATGTTAAAAGTATTTGTATTTTTAACTTAATTAAATACCCTAAAATTGAAGGTTCTTTTAACCTTTGTGTTGGGATCTTGTGTCTTCCTAGCAAGAAATTTAACAAGTGACGTCGTTTATGAGAATGAGATTGTGAAATTGATAATGGCATCGACAAAGTTCGAAAAAGAAAAGTTTTCAGGCAAGAATAATCTTGGTCTATATATGGAGGACCAAAATGAGAGTTCTCCTGGTGCAACAATGGTCTGGCTGCGTCGTGAAAGGAAGCAGCTTTCTTCCAAAGAATTGATTTATTCCAAGTTGAAATCAAACGAAAATCTAAATAAATCAATTTTTTTTTAACAAGTTTCAATAATAAATATTTGTTACACAAAGGATTTCTAGATCAATTTTTTCGCATAAAAAAAAAAAAAAAAGTCAAATGGTAGGAAATGGTCTCCTATGTGTTTTCATTTATGTAAAAGTCGATTTCCTATTTTCATACGGCATTAATAATTACTAATATAATGTTTGACATTTTCACACGTAACTCTTCGCCCAAACATTATTTTAATTATGTTCATTTGAAATAAGTTTTGTAAAAGAGGAGGGTAGGTTGCAATCCAAGATATGAATTTGATTCGGTTTGTGAAATTATTAATTTTATCTTAAATTACTTTTGACAACTGCTAATTTGGGCGTTTATCAATGTAACTAAATGAATTCTAATACTATATATAAATTAAGAACTTTACAAAATTATTTTGTAAAATAAAAAATACATAAAAAGTCATAGGTTGGAGATTTTCCGATGAAATATCGATGCTAATCTAACCTCCCCCACTTTGGCGACGACCGCCACCACCTACTTTAGCTCCGACTGTTTCAACGAAAAACGCAGGAAAAAAAAGAAAAAGTCCAAAATCAGCAGCATTGATTGGAAAAAAACACTAAAATTAGATAAACTAAAATTGCAAAAAGTCTCTTACATATTGAAAGTTAAGACTCAGTTACAAAATCAAATATGCTTAGCTAAAACGTGAAATTTTTAATTGCTAAAAACATTTAAAATTATGAAATTTCGACTTGTGTCAATTTTCTTTGTACTAAGCGAAATGAAGGAATTCATATATGATCATTAAAGTACAACATTAACTAATTAGAATTAATCCTATTAATTAATTAATTGTGATTAATCACCACCCTCCATAGCAAATTTAGATATGAACAAGCTCCAATCATTAATATTCCTACATTATCAAGAATGCATGTCTATGTTGCAACAGGTAACGGTGATTAAATTAATAATTATAGAAAGTTAAGATAAGAATAAGTTCGAAGATATGGAATAAATTAATAAATATGCAAGGTACGTAGGAGAAAAACCATTCTGAATTTTTCTAGAAATATACATGTGGAAGTAGTAGACATATGAATTGATCAAAAAACAAATCTTGAAAATTTGAGGAGAGAGAGAGAAAGAGAGAGAATGAAGTCGGTTGCATTGCATTGAATATGAAACAAAATCTTTATTTAAAAAAATAATGCAATTTGAGATGGTTGATTGTTTGCCATAATTCTGCAGATATAAAATGGTTGCCTACATACTAACTCCACTCATCAAGCGAAAAAAAGTTGCTTCCTTCATAGTAAAATGGCGTGGTTTTGGGCGGCATTCTCTCTCATCATATGCCTCTCGCTCCTCTTCAACCAGCTGAAGAGGAAGAAAAACCTGCCACCCAGCCCCACCGCCCTCCCTATTTTGGGTCATCTCCACCTGCTTGGCAAGAACCTCCACCAAGAGTTCCACCGCCTCGCCAAGAAGCATGGCCCAATCATCTACCTCCGCCTCGGCTTCGTCCCGGCCGTCGTCATCTCGTCGGCCGCCGAAGCAGAGGTCGTGCTCAAGACCCAAGATATCGTCTTCTCCGGCCGGCCCCACCACCAGGCTTCCAAGATTCTCGGTTACGATCAGAAGAATATCCTCTTCGCTCCCTACGGCGCCTACTGGCGCAACATGCGCAAGCTCTGCACCCTGAAGATGCTGAGCAACATGAGAATCAACGAGTTCCGGCCGATGAGGAAGGCGGAGGTCGGGGAGATGGCGAGCAATCTCCGGAGCTGCGCGGAGAAGCGGGAAGTTGTGGATGTCAGCAGCCGGATTTCCGGCGTGATGGGGAACATGAACTGTTTGATGGTGTTTGGGAGGAAGTACGTGGACAAGGACTTCGATGAGAAGGGGTTCAAATCCGTCATCGACGAGACGCTGCGGGTGGCGACGCCTAACCTTGGCGACTTTCTGCCGTTCATGGCGGCGCTCGATCTTCAGGGGTCGAACCGCCGGTTGAAGGAACTCAGCAAAGTCTTCGATGAGTTTCTTGAAATGATCGTCGACGACCATATGCAAAAAAAGCATCACCAAGACTTCGTGGACACGATGCTGGCCGTTTTGGAGGCCGGAGACGCCGGATTCGAATTCGACCGCCGCCACGTGAAGGCTGTGCTATTGGTAACGAAGACACCGTCTCTAACATCAACTCTGAATTAATTAATTAATTAATCATATGTCATGTGCTGAACAGGACATGCTGATAGCAGGAATGGACACATCATCAGCAGCGGTGGAGTGGGCGCTGTCGGAACTGATCAGAAAGCCGGCGGCGATGAAGAAGCTGCAGAAAGAAATGGAGGAAGTGGTGGGGTTAGACCAAATGGTGGACGAAACACACCTCGAAAAACTCGAATACTTGAATCTGGTAGTAAAAGAAACGCTGAGGCTCCACCCCCCAGTCACAGTGCTTCTGCACAAGCCCGAGGAAGACTGCAGCATCAACGAGTTCCACATCCCAAAAGGGTCATGGACCTTCGTCAACGCCTGGTCCATAGGCAGAGACCCAAGCATGTGGGAGAATCCAGATGAGTTCATGCCGGAGAGGTTTGTTGGAGGCAAAGTTGATATCTTGGGGCAGCATTTCCAGCTCATACCATTCGGCTCCGGCCGCAGAATCTGCCCCGGGCTGCAGTTGGGCCTCACCATGGTCCGGCTGGTGGTGGCGCAGCTGGTGCATTGCTTTGATTGGGAGCTTCCTAATGGAATGAAGCCGAGTGATTTGGACATGGATGAACATTTTGGAATAGTGACTTGCAGAGATAACCATCTCATGGCTACTCCCACTTATAGATTGATCAAATAGATATAATTAAATATGGGATAATTAATGCGTGACATTATATACATATAGGTTTTTTTAAATTTGAATAATTTTGTGCCCATCCCTACATTGATGAAATGATAATTGTTTGGGTGTTTACGTAAGAGATCTTACTTACAGTAGAATTTACAATGTTGATTGTGAGAGAGAAATAGTTTAATCAAGAAATTGTACGTATGCATTAGGTGTATAGACAAAGCTGCGATATTTAATGCTTTGGATTACACAAGTAGAGATTAAATTAATGGATAAGATTAGGTTGGATTTTGTGAGAGAAGAATATTTTTGGATTACATAAATAGAGACAAGAAAGGAAATATGTGTAAAATATAAGGTTGTGGTTGTGGTTGTGGCTATGGATGTCAATCAGGCTAACCTGTCGGGTTTCGGGCTAACCCTATCGGGCTGCGGGCTATTCGGTCCGGGTTGAATTGGGCTAAATTTTTATCGGGCTAAAAATTCTTGAACCTAACCCTAACCCACCGATTTTCGGGCTGACCCGTCAGGTTGGCAATATTTACGAGTTTATTTTTGTAAAGATTTTCTTAAAATATTTTAACAACCCCTAAAACAAAATAAAAAAAGAAAATGATAACCAACATAAATAAAAGAGATCAAATATCAATATCTTTGCAAAAAAATAGTGATAAGTGGATAATCATAGTTTGAAAAGAAAATAAATATCAATCCTTATATACCAACTAATTTAAGTAATAGAAGTACATTTCTCAACGTATAAAATGATAAAATAATGATTAAAAAATTAAATATAGCTTTCACTTGGGTGAACATAACAACGAGTGACTAAAGGTTCTTGAAATGAAGAAATGAGTATATACGCTAATTAGGAGAGTGACGAGTGGAAGACAGTAAAAGAGGAAGAAATGAGAGATTTTTCGATTTGAGGGTAAAGGACTACGTCATTGGGAGAGATTGATGAGATTTTGTGTGACGGAAAATTAGGTCTAGGAAATTAGGTATATAATTAATGGGTATAGTAGGATATAAATAATATTAGAAATAATAAATAATAAATTATTAAATATTGCCGGACCTACGGGCCGACCCGTAACCCACCGGGCTCAGCCCGTTCGGGCCGCCAACCCGTCGGGTTCAACCCGTTCGGTTAAAAATAATTTCGGGTTGAAATTTTTTTACCCTAACCCGCATTTTAGCCTACCAATTTCGGGTCAATCCATCGATTTCGGGTTTTATTGACATCCCTAGTTGTGGCCATGGAATTAGTACCAAACCCTCCATCATGCCAAGAGAAGAATGTCAGCCAACCATATCTCCTAAAGTTTTTAGAGCTAATCTTGCTTTTTCCACGTCACGCACTCCTCTCAGCCTCTTATTTCTTGATTCCACGATCAGTTCAAAAATCTAATGAAAAAAATCAGAAAAAGTGAAAACCCATTTCCTCTCTGGATTCTCTGCCACCAATTTTTAATTACTTGCTGTCTGCACTCATTTCTAGGCCTGTGCAAACGGTCGGTTCGGTGAAAATCCGACCGATCAAGCCAAAACCGAAGTCTCCACCGAACCGACGCACTGGCCCCCGACCACCGCACCGATTGGAGCTGCCACCGATCCGATATCCGACCAAAAAATTCGGTCGGTTTCGGTCGGTTTTGCCGATTAACCGAAAAGTAAAAATTAGGAAAAAAAAATAAGAATCGAACTTTTATTTCATTCAAGATAGCAATCCATGCCTTAATTACAACAACTGCAAATGAAAGCAACTGCCAAAAATCCCGTTGAAACAACGATATTGACAGAAGGTTGAGGAAGGCACGCAGGCGACGGGAAGTTAAGGAGCGCCGAGAAGGAGGGAGGGAGAGGACAGCACAACAACGACATGTGGATAGTTTCAGATCTAATGAGAAATAGAATATAGAAGAAAGAATTGTGAGAGGAGGAAGATGAGTTGTCTGCAGTAAGAGAAAGTGGAGAGGGTGAGAGAAAAAGTAAGAGAGAGAGATCGGTGAGAAAAAAGAGGGAGAGAGAGATTTGTGAATAATTTAATGTACCGGGCTCGAGAAATAAAAGGTGAAAATGTGTAGTGTTATTATGTTCGGTCGGTTCGGACGGTTGTGCGGTTTAAAATTTCAAAACCGACCACCGACCGAATAATAATTCGGTTGAACATTTTTTACCCGAGCACCGAACCGAAAATTACACCACCCAACCCGAACCGCCCAAAACAATACGGTTCGGTCGGTTTTTTCGGTTGGCGGTCGGTTATGCACACCCCTACTCATTTCCTACTCTTTCTTGCACTGGATCACTTATTTGGACAATGGGAATTTGGGTTTGTTAAGATTCAAGAAATTAGTTTTTTTAAAGATGACAACTTTCTCTGCTTCTTTTAGGAGTCCTACTTTACCTGAACTTATATTTCTTTCTCCTCACAATTCAACGCAAAGATTCAAGATTTCCTTTTCTAGAGCCCTTAATCTTGATCCCAGAAGCAATGCGAGGATTCTTGGAGTCAGAATCAAAGCAGTTCAAAGCGAAGGAAGCGTTGTTCTTGAAGAAAATGACAGGGAACTGGTGACTAAACTAAATGGTAGTGCTAATGGGAATTACAGTTACGGTAATGGTTCAGTTGATAGTTATGGAAATGGGAGTGTGGAAGTTGAGAGCGAGGATGAGAGTTTGAAGGAATATGTAAATGGGAATGGGAATGGAAGTGTGGGTGTCGGGAGTGAAGAGAAAGTGTCGGAAGCAGTACAAATGGAGGAGGTGATTAGTGAAAAGAAAAGCGTGGAGGAGATTGGACAGGAGGAGGCCTGGTTTAAGCGAAGCGGCGCTGACAAAGTTGAGGTATGATGTTGTGTTTGAATAATGTTATGGTCTAATTTCGAGTGAGTTGTGTTTTAGGACATCAGACAATGGTTTAGTACAGTTTACTATATAAAATTCAGTGACAAGGCAAATGGATCCTGTTGAATACACTTTCTGGTGTAATGCATATGAATTTCGAATGATAATGGAATGTAGGTTTTACATTTTTAGGATGAAGCGTTCAAGTTTATGTAATTTTGTGCTTGATGGTAATGTTATTACCAGTTGCCACATTTTAGGATACATTCTGCTGTATATGGGATGGAAAACAACACTTGTGCAAAGGGAGATAATTGTGTTGGCTAATCCAGCACTCTTGCTGCCAAACACTAATCTACATTGTTGAGAAAAGTATTATGTATTTTCCTTAACAGGTCTATTTATATGTGTGAAACTGTTTGCTCTTCTGATAGGTTTCTGTTGCTCCTGGTGGTCGTTGGAGCCGATTTAAAACCTATTCTACAATTCAGAGGAGTCTGGAAATATGGGGATTTGTTCTTACTTTTGTTTTCAGGGTTTGGTTAATCAATCAGAAGTTTGCATACAGAGGTTGGCAACTTTATTTGAACATCTATTAGCCATGATTTGTGGGTAAACTTGTTATCATATTTGTTCATTTCCTTGTTTAGAATGTAATGTTTTAGCCTCTATGAATGATTCTTACAAGTAGATGGATACTTTGAGCTCTCAAACTAATGATATGGTTGTCTTTACCTGATTTAAGTTTCTAACAGTGAGTCAAACTACTTACTGAGAGAGGGTGACAAATGCTTCAGTTTCTTTCAATTTTTATTTTTATTTTCAGTTTTTATTACCTATTTTATATGTTATGCATGCACTCAGGAGGAATGACGGAAGAAAAGAAGGTTCAGAGACGAAAGGTTCTAGCTAAGTGGTTGAAAGAAACTATTTTGAGACTTGGTCCTACATTCATCAAAATTGGCCAGCAGTTTTCCACAAGAGTAGACATTCTCGCTCAAGAATATGTTGATCAGTTATCAGAGCTTCAAGTACGTTCGAGTATATCTGGTCCTATAATATATGCTTCATAAATTGTGGGTTTGGTTCAGCAAAGTTATAAGAGACATTTTATAGTGCACTGGATAAGCATGTAACTGTTTTTCCTATTACGAGCTGTGCTTCCCAACTTTCAGCACTTCATCTTTTTTTTTTAAATGGATCCTTTAAAAGCATTTCATAAAAGTAGTTCAGAAATTACAAACTGAGATTGCAATTGCTGCAGGATCAAGTTCCTCCTTTTCCTTCAGAAACTGCAATATCAATAGTTGAGGAAGAACTTGGGGCTCCTGTGGATGACATATTTGAAAGATTTGATCGAGAGCCAATTGCTGCAGCAAGTCTCGGTATGTTTGATTCATCTAGGAATGTTTAGCCCAAGTAAACAGGACTTATCACGTTGCCATTCTCATATGCAGGGCAAGTCCATCGTGCAAGACTCAAGGGACAAGAGCTTGTTGTGAAAGTACAAAGGCCTGGTCTTAAAGATCTGTTTGACATTGACCTTAAAAATCTGAGGGTGGGGAGCAAAAGTCCTAATCTTTGTTATTCATTTTCTGCTTGTATGAAAATCTAGTTTAATGTGCAATGAGTTTGATATGCTAACATTCATTATCTTCCTTAGACATTACCAAGTTTCTTATAACGTGTACTCATTGGACATATACTTGAATGTTGCCAATTTTCCTCATCTGATAGCCTCTCTCTCTTATCTTCAGGTTATAGCTGAAAATCTTCAAAAGATCGATCCAAAATCTGATGGCGCCAAAAGGGACTGGGTTGCTATCTATGATGAATGCGCAAGTGTGTTGTATCAGGTGATTGGTTGTTTTTCGATTCCATGATTCACTAGTCATAAGTTGAGGATGCAAAATCTCAATTGAAGAATGATTTGGTCTGCAGTCTTCAGCACATGTTGACATAGTGATTTATATTTTTTTTGCTAAATGCGAAGATTAAGCTGTACAATTAAGAGGTAATGAAGCAAAAATTTGATTGAATTGATTGTAGTGGTTATGGTAAGCTACATAAGATATCATCATCCGCACCACCTTGATAGTTTGAAACACTACACCTGGTTGCAGGCTCGATAACTGAAAGTTATGTTGTTTACATCAGATCGGAAAGTATCACGGTCTCATCTCTCATTTCTGTATGAGAATTGTTGGTTTCATTCAACATTTATTACATATTTCAGGAGATTGACTACACCGGAGAAGCTTCGAATGCTGAACAATTTGCATCAAATTTCAAAGAAATGGACTACGTCAAAGTCCCAGCTATATATTGGGAATACACTACCCCACAAGTATGAACATTCCAAAATCATCAAAGTTTAATTGTCAAATTGCTTATGTTACAAGTGGTTTTCCCATATCTGCTAGGTCCTAACTATGGAGTATGTCCCGGGGATCAAAATAAATCGGATACAAGCCCTGGACCAGTTAGGGGTGGACCGCAAGAGGTTTTGTCCTGTTAAAATAGATTTCAGCAGTCCAAATAGCACCTGAACTTCAGAACTACTTATCACGTCATATGATTTTTGTGTTTCTTGATGATTTCTAGGTTGGCCCGGTATGCAGTTGAGTCTTACTTGGAACAGATACTGTCCCATGGCTTTTTCCATGCCGATCCTGTGAGTCATTCCCAAAGCTATTACTATTCAAGTCATTTAGATTTTGATTGAGTGTTTTACTTACTCATGTTACTCTTATATAACTAAGAACTCCAGCTTAACTCTCTTCCACTAACACGAAGTGTGGTGAACATGTGAAGATTTAGTTTTAACTATCCTTCACAATCCCCGCATTGGTTTCGAGATAATGCATAAGTTTCCATAATGTCAAAACTGTACGCTTTTGAACTAATAGTATGAGTCCATGCAGCATCCTGGTAACATTGCTGTGGACGATTTCAATGGTGGAAGATTGATCTTTTATGATTTTGGGATGATGGGAAGGTACATTTTCCCCTGCTTCATGCAGACAGTGTTCTTACCCAGCCTTGACTACTGATCTCTACCTTACCTCTTTGCAGTATAAGTCGAAACATCAGAGAAGGCTTGCTGGAAGTATTTTATGGAGTTTATGAGAAAGATCCTGAAAAGGTGAATTTTTTTTTTCTTAATTTGTATTTTTTTTTTCTGGGTCCAGTATAGACCTTTGTCTATTAATTAATAATTTATATGTGTTTTCAGGTTCTTCAAGCAATGGTTCAAATGGGTGTTCTAGTTCCTACTGGAGATATGACAGCTGTCAGACGAACCGCCTTATTCTTCCTCAACAGGTTTTCATTTTAACTCATGTTGGATCTTCATCTGATATGTTTCAATCTTTAAAAGACCAAAGTTTTCCCTTACAGCCTGAAGAAAACTATGTATTGGGTTTTTGTGTTTGATGGATAATGTGGCATGGAAAAAGTAGCAAACTAATAAGAAAGAAATGACTGAAGTTGAGAGAGAGAGAGAGAGAGTTTTGGCTCTGTTTCGAATGCTTGCTGCGTATGCATTTCATATTTTTTATCTTTCTCCTTGATTTACCTGCAGAAACCTCAAATAACTTCATTTAGTACATTTTATTTCTTCAAGCTTCAAGTTTTCTCTCATTAAATGACCATCTAGAATCTTGCTGGATGACAAAGTTGCTTCGTATTTTGACAAACTTTGTATGCATGTTTTTGGTTAATGAAAACATAACAAATGCACAGCATCTCTGAAGGCAAACATTTTAGTACTTTGGTACAAATAGAAAATGATACTTAAGGCAAGAAGTGAAACTGTACAGCTTCGAAGAACGCCTTGCAGCACAAAGAAAAGAAAGAGAAATGGCAAAGGAGGAACTTGGATTCAAGAAGCCATTGAGCAAAGAGGAACTGAATGAAAAGAAGAAGCAGCGCCTTGCTGCAATTGGTAATTCACTGTGTTAGGTGTTCTTGATTAACTTTCCTGTTTCTATTTTGAGTCCTTTTCGATCTTCTTTGGTACGTAAGTTCGCTTAAACTAAAATGATCGACTGCTTGTTACACCTCGACTGTAATGATCATGGATTATCCTCTCAAAGACATTTCATATTTCTGTTTAACCAGGTGAAGATTTGTTAGCCATTGCTGCAGATCAACCTTTCCGATTTCCTGCTACTTTCACTTTCGTTGTCAGAGCTTTTTCAGGTACATTACCTAACTTGCATTGTTGCTACCAATGGTGTTGTGTTTACTAAAGAGGTTTATATGCACCAGTGTTGGATGGTATTGGCAAGGGACTTGATCCTCGGTTTGACATCACCGAGATAGCTAAACCGTAAGCTCAATTCTATTACGTAGCTAAGAACTTGTCTTCAATCAACTGACATACACGACATGTACATCCCAGATATGCTCTAGAATTATTGAAGTTTCGTGAAGCTGGTGTTGAAGTTGTAGTGAAGGCAAGTTTTCTGAAACACATTTCATCTTATTCGAAACAGTTGCAGGAAATGCTGATGATATATCAAATTCGTTTATGTTCAGGACTTCCGGAAGAGATGGGACAGACAATCCAGTGCAGTTTTCAATCTGTTTAGGCAAGCTGATAGAGTCGAAAAGCTAGCCGAAATTATCCAGCGACTGGTGAGTAAAGAAACAGTTTACACAAGCCATCACTCATATAATCGACGACACTAACAACAACTATGCGTTTTTCGTGTTCACAGGAGCAGGGAGATCTCAAGCTTCGAGTAAGAACCTTGGAGTCCGAGAGGGCCTTCCAACGTATTGCCACTGTTCAAAACACGATTGCCAGTGTAAGCTCGCGCCACATTTTATAGAGAGCAACATATGTGTAGGTTTCTTCAACTAATTGGCCTTTTTGAAACAGGCCATTGCTGCTGGAAGCTTAGTTAACCTTGCTACTATCCTATACATCAACTCAATCCAGGTTAGTCTTCCAAGTTCATTTCTGTCTGTATGGTCTCAACTCTCATCATTTAGCAAATGATTAATCGAATCCCATCTCCAGACGCCTGCTACCATCGCGTACATCATCTGTGCCTTCTTCAGCCTTAAGGTCCTGATTGGCTTGATCAAGGTTAAAAAATTTGATCAAAGAGAAAAGCTGATCACTGGAACTGCTTAATAAATTGGTTAGCATCCATTCATCCATGACCTCGTTTAAACTGACTCGGCACGCATCTGAACCCCAGTATCTCTGATCTTGCTGTATTTCTGAATTGTCATCTTATTTAAATTTAAAACATGTTCTAACTATCATGGATGCTTATTTCCTCCGTCACAGCTGATAACTCAGTCGTCGAGCCTCCTCCTCCGACACTGCTCAAGAACCTATGATATGTAGATCAGACAGGTTATTATTACTGACTCAGAATCATAAACATAAACAAAAGGAGTCTCTCAGTATGCAGTGGTGCATTGTGGCTCTGAATTTTTGTTCCCATCTCTCTACTTTTTATAGCTGTCTATTTGTAGGCATATATTACTGTATAGTCTCTTTGACAGATTGAGGCTGCACCTTGTACACTGAAAACAGTGCTGCATTTTTGAAATATTCATGTTGATGAAATGAATCAGTTGCAGATGTCTATATTTGCTACATTTCAAGAAAGCCCACTTTTAATATCAAATATCTGTAAAGAGAGAGAGGTGTTGAGAATCCTCCCTTTTTTTTTTATTTCCATTCTTTATTGTTTCATATGGTGGAGTCTAGACCTTAGAATGAAGAGATTGAGCTGTAGAATGGATGTCCATGTGCTCAAAGTCTGAACCAAATTTGATTAAATAATTTTGGGAAAAGTTTTGAGATTTGTGAATATTTAAGCATATCTGTAGGAATGGAACACAAATATTTATACATATTTGTTGCCAATGCCAATGACAGCCTATCTGCTCCCAAGTTGGTGAGTATGTGTTGGTGTCACCAAAACGCATTATCTTTCCGTCGTTTTAGATTTGTGGGGGCACTATTGCACCCATCTGTACGGACTTTGAGGCTTACCTATTAATTATTCCTACAGTCCTAATTATTTCGTCTTATTTTTAAATTAAGTTTTTGGTTTTTATACGTATTTATAAATATACCATTGAATAACTTCGTAAGTGACACATATTTAATAAAATCTATTCTTGATGTTATTATTAAGTAAGAATAATTATGAAAGTACATTCGCATATATAATATTCATAAATGATTTTTGATATTCTTGCAAGATAAAATTGGACCAAATAATCAAAACGGAAGGAGTAAACATTTTTAAGATAAAGGAAAACTATGAAAAATACCCTAATGTTTGTTTTTCTTTGAATTATACACTAACGTTTCATTTTGCCCACTAAAAATACCCTCTACTATGAAATATATGCTAAAGTTTCTTATATCACTGAATTATACCTTAATGTTTGATTCTGTCAATTAAAAATATCCTACGTCGCTAACAGTGTTAAAATTTTAATACAATATATGCCACATATATACCAAAGAAAAGGAAACGTCACACATTATTTAATTTATGATTCATCAAAATTTTAACATCATTAATGATTAAGGGTATTTTTAATAGATAAAATCAAATATTCGGATATAATTCAGTGATAAAGAGAAACATTAAGGTATTTTTTATAGTTGATGGTTTTTTAATTGACAAAATGAAACATTAGAGTATAACTCAGGGAAGGGAAAACAATAGGGTATTTTTCATAGTTTATAATTTACTTTACGAGCTTGTTCATGTGTCCACAAATCGAACACTATTAAGCTCATATTTTGATTTGCTTAATTAAAAAGGTTAAAACGAGATTTTATCGAATCAATATTTTTGTAGACCACTTCAGTGTAGGAGGAGATATCAAACTCAAAATGATGTTTTCCTGCAAGAAACACTAAGTGATGAAGGACAGCAGAAAACCCAAAGTCTAGAAAAACTTGTCATTAGGAGCCACATACATAATCAATCATAATTAATCACAACTGCAGATCTTAATTAATAGTATATAGGTAATGGGCAAGTACTGGACCACATGAAGATTGACCAAGAATTAAGACAAGATTTGTAGATTAATTTAATAATCCCTCTGATTAAAATAATCACCTCCATCTCCCATTACAGCAAGCCAGAGGTATGTTGGAACATCATCAGATTCATTTGTCTTTTTAATATATTGCCAAACTGTTTGTTTTTGAGAGAACAATACCACATGTTTGAGCCAAACTGTCTACCCTTCATGCATAATTACTTTTATTTTTTGTGAGTTTTTTTTTTTTTTAAATGAAAAGTCATTGCAAGAAGTTAGCAAGTAAAACAAGAAAAAGAGACTTGGCAGATAAATTATTTGGTTATTAGTAGAGATGGGGGCTGGCTAGTAAATATCACTCCACTCTCAAAAAACCTTTGAATAGCACTTAAATGTATGGATGTCAATTTAGTCTAAAATTTATTAGTTAGCTCGATTAAACTTAGTTGAAAATCGGCTAGGATTAAAATATGTTGGTTCAAAAATGTTTAACTTGAATAGCTGATTGTTGAGGGCGAAATTCAACAAGTTGGCCTGATTGACTCAAATTTTTTTTTTATTAGTATTTTCTTCGTATAACTATATTGCCAGAATCTAATTCTAATATTCAAGATCATATTATTAATTAACTTTAAGTTTGTGCAGTTATTTCTAGTGTAAATAGTTTTCAGCTTAAGAAGTTAAAATATATTTAAATATTGAGAAAAAAAAACCTTAATATTTCAATTGATGAATTCATGAGGATTGTGAGTATAGTTTGAATTCTTTATACCCCTAATAAATATTTCATATATTTTTTCTTATTTAAAAAAATAGTTAATGAAAAAAATATCTTATAAAACATTAAAAGTAAAAAATTATTCATAAATTCATCATACTAGCCCGAAAATCTATTTGTTGTACTTGGTTACAACAAAGAGGACTCGTTCAATTTCCTTATTAATATTATATATACAATTTGTACATGAACTTTTTGTTATTTTTAGTTGTATCTCAATGAAGAGCTTATTAAAAAAGTTGTATTCTTTTTTAGTTTACTATCTTTTTCTATTTTTATTTTTTGTGGAACCAAATAAATCCAAAAAAAAAAAAAGTAAAATCCCGAAAATTCTATCCCAAAGGAAAAGTGAGTATTTGGCCTTATTTTATTGTATTGTATTTATCCAAATGAAAATTTGAAGTTCCAAATTATTAAAATATATATATATATATGGTGGAAGGAATAAATCAACTATTGCCAGTACATCACAGAATATTAATTATTATAGGTCTATATATATATCAAATCTGAAAATGAAAACGGGATATGGATTTTATGCTCATCTTCTAAATAAATACTTCCAAAAACTATCTTCCATGTCCCCATCATTCTCCTATATTATTACAACTGTATACATTACACATTCATCGGATAATGAAAACAATCTTACTCATCATTAAAAAAAAAAAAAAAACATACAATTCTTTGAATATAATTAAGATCTTTAAATTAATGAAATGATTGAACTATCGATCATATATTCTATTCACGAAAAGAAGAATCGTATTTCTCTAAAAGAATTTAAATTATAGGTGCTTGATTTTCTTGTTTGTTGGATTGAGAAAATTAATATTTGAGATCTAAAAAAGTTTCATTCTTGACAACTAACACAAATTAAATAAATATAAATCACATATTGAGTCAGAGAAATTCCATGTAATAATTATTGAGATGCAGAAAAATGGTGTTTATCATGAGCTTAATAACTGAGGATCAAATTTTTATTTTACACTAAAACTCTTTCTTCTTGAAATAAAAAATAATTATAAAAAAAAAAAAAAAAAAAAAAAAAAAAAACTGGAAATGGTGAAGGCAAGGACTGTGTGTGTAGGTATAATCTTCATTCTCCAACACTGACTTTTCTTTGCCCTTTTTTAAATTTGACCTCAACTTTCTCGTTGTCGGACTTGCCTTCCACCTGCACCAGCACCACCAATCATTTTCCGTCACCTCTTCTCATACGTACAACCAGAGCAACTGCTCGTACACACACACATATACATACATATATTATATATATTAATGTTCTTACTTCTTACCGAGAGAGTTGATTTGGCGGCAGGCTGAGTCCTGTGCCGTTTCATTTGAGACTCTTTCCTGACGAGATAAGCCAAAATGGAGTTACAAGATTGCGAGTAGAAGAGAAGATTTCATTAATTCTTACAATTATTTTCCGAAACTTTGTTCAAGATGCTGTCGTGTTGAAGTGTGTGTGTGTGTATGGAGGAAAACTATATTGTTGTAGAAGATGAAATCTTGAGCGATAATGTGAAGTGTAATTTATTTGAGTAACTTTTCCCTTTAAAATTGATCGATATATATATATTTTTTTTGGTTTTTTTTTTTTTTTTTTTTTTTTTTTTTGTAAATTTCTTGTTTGTAGGGTTGCAATGTGTTTATGGATTGCCAATTATATATATGATTTGCTTGATTTATATATATTCTAGTAATTTATGATAAATTACTTTGGATAACTTTTTATTGAGAAAAATGCAGTTGGTGTTTGGTTCTTGGACTAGCTAGTACTCCCTCTGTCCCGTTATATTAGGGACGGAGAAGAATGCACAAAATTCAAGTGTTGTTAGTATGATAAAATCAATATTTTATTGGTGAGTGTGAAAAAATCTGTCTTTTCAAAAAATGGGATGGACCGAAAAGGAATATGGGACTAATATGACGGAACGGAGAGATCAGTACCTGTTTTTCATGTATAATATGTGCATTTACCATGCATGAGTAAAAAAAACTGTATATCCATATAAAATAAGCAATTATAGTTAACTAGTTAGGGATGGTAGAATAAATATCCATTAAGATAATAAACGAAAGCATGTATAATTACTATTGCTCGAAGAAATCAAGAGATTTCGTGTTTAATCAATTTTCTATCTAGATATAATATTTGAAAGAAATAGGATGAATAATTGTTCTTCTAGATACGGTCTCACCATTTTTTTATTTTTTTTTGTGAAACGGACTTAAATACATCATTTTATTTTTTTAATATATTATATTTTTTACTGAATACTTTATTTGTAATAAAGAAATATATTATTTTAATAAATTAAATACATTATTAAATCAGTCTCACAATAAAAATAGTTAGACCGTTTCATCTGCAATTTTGCCAAACATTAAATAAGATTGGTGAAGAGGATCTAACTTATGAGTAACCACTTTATTTTATTTTTCTCTAGTTTGAGGTGGTGGTTACAAGTTTAATATGAGATTCGGTCAATCAAGAAAAGAAACAGTAGATTTCGAAGCGGACCCATTTCAGAAATAATTGTATTTCCTTAAACTCTTAAATATTACTCCCTCCGTCCCAAGTAAATTGTCCACATTTTCTTTTTCGTCTGTCCCACAATATTAGTCCACTTTCCTAAAATAGCAAATTCTCTACACTCATTAATAAAATATTATCACACTAACTCACACTACCACTCACATGCATTGGTTATTGTGCCCGGTCAAATGTGGACAATTTGACCAGGACGGAGGGAGTAGTATACAATATGGTGTATCAATTGGGTCAATTTTATAATATTACAAGTTATTTGATACAGTTCAATTTGGATTGAAATTTTGTATTGTTTATCTAAATAGTACTCTTTTTTTTTTTTTTTTTAAAGAAATTCAAGAGTGAGATATGATTAAAACTTTCGTAAAGCATATGTGGTGTCGAAAGCTTGTGTTATCTTTCATAATATGCATAATTTGTGTGGCCCGTAATGTAACATTTGATTTGTCGAATGAATATACGAATCATTATTACTCAGGAAAAAAAAAAAAAAAAGATTCCTAGCACCACCATATCAACAAATCTTATTCTGCTTTTCACTTTCCAAAATCTAGATATATAATTTAAATGTGACATATTTTATATGCAATCTAACATATTATGTCTTATGCGGGTGTTTTCAATAGAATAATTTTACTATGAAAATTGTTGAATGGTCATAAGATTACTTATATTTGATGAAAATGGTCAAAAGGAGTTGTTAGTTGGTGTGTTCAATTTTTATTTTTCTTGAATGAAGTGGAAGAGAGGTTTAAACTACTTGTACCCTTTTGAATTTTGCAACTTTGTATTTGATTAAAAAAATTAAATTATTAAGTAATGTAGGACAAATGTTTATAACTCCATTCAATTTCAACAATCAAATCAAAACCATTTCACTTAATTAATTAAGAGGGAAAAAGGAAGAACATAAAACAATTTGAGAGAACAGGATGCAACATCTCTTGCTGGGAAACACACATTAACCACAGAATATCTCATGAATAAAGATTTCCAAATAAAAGATTTCGAAAATGTCTGACTATATCTTTCATCGGATTCATTTATGAAGTTGAAGATAAAAATGAACTATATATATGTTGGATAGTGGAAAGTTTGGGAGCTCATGAATAATTAATTATCATAAGATGTGACATAAGATTAAAAAAAATTAATAATTATGAATAGTCTCAATTGTCGCATTCAATAGCCAAAATTGATGAAAATGTAGAGTAAAGGAGAAGGTGATGGAGGACAATATTGACCTACTATGATAGAGACCATGAAGAAGACCTCATATCATTTCTCCATATATAATTCATTCAGATACTTTTTGATTGTTTTCCTCTTTTCAGTTTTCAACTAAATTATTCATCTATCCCCCTCTCTCTCTCTCTCTCATAACTATCATTTTCAATTTTATTTTTTTTAAATTAAACATAAATAACCTTCCAATAGTTCTCAATGGGCTTCTATAGTTCTTTTCAAATATTTCATTTAAATTTAATGCAAAATAAATTCGAGTTCATATATTTGTGGTGTACAAAGTATTTTAGCTAAGATATATAGGAGAAAAATCTGTGGGGCTTTGTGCGTATCTTGTTTGTTAAAGTATTTGAAGATTTTGTATTTTGATGAATTATTGAGAGACAATGATGTGACATATTTTGTGAAATACATTTTCAAATGAATTATGTACTGAATTTATTTATTTATTTTTTTTTTTTGGGGGGGGGGTCGGAACTTTGAATTCTCCCAAAATTTTCTTTGTCAATATATTAAAAAGAAAAATTATTGTTTATTTTGTCATATTTCGGTAAACCAATAAAATCTCTACTCTTCGAAATACAGTAGTCAAACATACTTTATAATCAAAGAAGATTAAAAAAATAATTTGCAGCGTTAATCTTATTAATTAAACACTATAATTACTCCCCAAAAAAATTTAATAATTTGTGCGTGCACCTTTTTTTTTTTAGATTGCTAAATATTCGGCGTGTACAGTTGGAAACAGACAATATTGAATAAGAAGGCAGTGGGAATAAATTTGCAATTTTTATGAAAAGTCAGAAAATGAGGCTTCATTTGGAGCTCTTCCTCTACTATTTCATCTTTTTCTTTCTTTCCTAGATATAAATAATTAAATATATTAACTCATAACCTAGGTAATCAATTCCAATTTTTGGCATCATTATTGATTCACTCTTCAAGTAATGTGAGTTATATGATTTGTACACTAGTCACTAGATTCGTTTTGGTTTTTGGCCGAGTGTTAGATTCTTTGCTCATCCTTCTATTCGTATATGACTGATCACCATGTATTGAATAATATTTGGATGTATATTTAGTCTCGTGAGTATGCCCATGTACAGTGGTGAATCCAGAAAATTTTCCGGAGAGGGGTTGAATTTTTTTTTTCCCGCCTTCATCTTAACTTCAATCTTTTTATATCATATTTTTTCTTATTTTCATTCATTTTTTCTTCTATACAAGGGGGCTATACCATAAAAATGGATCATGATACTACAAAACGAAAAAAAATTCGGGCTAGGTAGAGCCAGAGCCCCCTAACCCCTACATAGATCCGCCAATGCCCATGTATTTTGTAAGGCTTTACCTCGATAGATTTTTATTTATGCATTTTATTTTGGAGAGTTATATTATATGATTTCATATCTATAATGGTATTTTGAAATAAAATTTGTTTCTTTTTAAATTGAAATACACATTTTAAAGGGTGAGGGGTTCGTTTATAAACAAAACATTACCTCACATACTCCATTTTAAATTTATGGATTTTTAGTAATTAGAAATTATTATCATATAATATACTCCCTCCGTCCCTTATAAGTAGTCCCTTTTCTTTTCGGCACGGAGATTAAGAGTTGTGAGTGTAGTGGAATTAATATTTTATTGTTGAGTGTGAAAAAGTTTGTCATTTTAGGAAAATGGGACTAATTTATGGAACAAACAAAAATGAGAAGTGAGACTACTTCAACGGGACGGAGGGAGTAATAAAGTAATTGATTGAATTTCCGAAAATGTGGGAACAAAAACAAAGAATCCCCAACCACAATAACACTAGTCAAAGTGAGGGGGGGTAGTTCCGTAAATTGGGGGGCTGAAAGATGAAAACGCAAAGCCAAAACAAGGAAGGAGACTGACAGAGGAGTAACGGCGTTAAAATGCGGGGGTATAAAATGGCAAGTGAGTGGGGGCCACGCGAGTCAGATACCGTGAGTGGAGTGTACAGTTTCTTTACAGTCTGTCCATTTTAACTCCTACCTCTCCGCCAACTAACAGTCTACCTATTCACCATTGACCGCCCATTTCTTTACTCTATTTTCGTTCGTCTCATTTTAATTGTCTTATTTATAACAATAATAATTTTTTCACACTCAATAATAAAATATTAATTTCGCTCAATTCATTTTACACTCACATATTTTAGTTTTTATGTCAAAATCAAACAAGGAGAAATTATTATTTAGATTGAAATACTATAAAAACCTGATGGTACAACAAGAACTATTTATTTTGTGTTTTCTCGATATGATAAATGATGTTTTCGAATAACGGTAAAAGTATCTTATTTATCGTTTTTCAGTTCAACTACTTACACGTGAATAAACAATATATGAAAAAAACACACGTGCTTAGTTACTTGGTTCGCCGGCCATAACTTGATCTAGATCCATTACTAAATTAACATATTTACAAGAGATATTGTAACGACTCTGGATTCACACTTGGCGTACAATTTTGAGTCCGAACATAAGTACACACGCATTAATAGTTATCACATTAAGACTAATTACAAGATAAACTTATTTATAAGGACAATCATATTCTAAACATCCTGAAACTATAACCTTATTTCAATTATTCGCGAATTTTGCTTTATAACTCTATATGAATTGTTTAATATATAATTGATATAATTTCAGATTTCATAACTCAACACTCTTTTCAGTTTTAAGTGTTCATACTATATATATAGGTACAAGATTTATACATATATCATTAATTTCAAATGCAATGCCCATGAGAAATTATTTTTTAAATATAATGCATTAATTTAAAACTCATGATCTTAGCTATTTTAAATATATGATTTATTGACTATATATAATTAGAACTGGACTCCTAGTTCTTCATCCTATATTTAAAAAAAATTGTATTCACTTTTTTATAATAACCATTTTTTTTATCAAATATATATTAAATTGTATTAATAATGAAATAGGTGTGGAGTATGAAAAAATGAGATAAAAAATATAATTCCATAACAATGGAGGCTTTATTTGCTATATTTTGATTATTATACACATTAAAAGAAGTCAAAATCTTGAGTAATGTATTTAATGTTATTCATTGAATGGGACATTTAATTATTTAAAATAAAAGAGTATAACATTTAATTTCAAAATAGATACACCTGCATAAGGGATGTTTATTAATTGATTGTGTTGAATAAAAATTAAATTAGCATTCAACTTCCCATCTCGTCAACATCTCAAGACATTTTTCACTATTCCCTAACTTATAAATACACCAATTAAATGAAAGGGAAGTTAAAAAAATTATGGGTATGATAGATACGATTTTTTTATTTTTTTCCATTTCATATTCAGAATAATTAATTCCTATTAACATTCCATTTCCACAATTTTTATGAGTATACGAATTAAAATAAAATATGAAAATATTCTTTCTTTTCGTTTACTACCTTTAACGTTATTTGTAAATGCGTAAAAAAAATGGATAATTTCGTTTTTTTTTTTTTTGAGGTTGATATTTAACCTTATTTTATGAAATGCCAAATCAAAAAAGCACTGATACTTATTTATATATTATTAAGAAAATTAGGAATTTATAATGGTATCAAAGTTTATTTTCATTTGCAGTTAACCATAAATAACTCGTGCAAATTATGTATGAGGAGGAAATAATTTGTAATTAATATTTAAATGGTCTAGTAAATAAACATGTAAACATTTGTGATTAATTGACACAAATTAGAATTAGAATTATATTAATATATGATACGTGAAAAATATATTAGCAAAATTTTATTGACTCAAAACAAGGGAGGAGGCAGACCTGAAATTTCGCGGGTACTCTCTACCATATCACGTTGGATCGAATTTTATAATTTTTTTAAATATAACTAAGAAAATTCGCATTGACTGGAAGAATAGTGGAACAAACCCAAAATATTGATCTCATAGATTAATAAAATCATTTAAATCGTAGTTTGGAGCTAAATTAATGGCAAGCGATTGTACAAAGTGATGTTGATAGATAAATTTCCTGTATATTTTATAACAGAAAACTATATTAAGTTAATTATACCATAAAAATCTTTTATTCAAATAACGAAATCAATAAAAATAGGTCTAT
Organism: Plectranthus barbatus; assembly: GCA_026898455.1. NCBI lineage: Eukaryota > Viridiplantae > Streptophyta > Magnoliopsida > Lamiales > Lamiaceae > Plectranthus > Plectranthus barbatus. The sequence continues at coordinate 257,908 of JAPKLW010000950.1, read as the reverse complement.
ATACTATACTCTATTTACATCCTTAAATATGGCAAATTTCAATGAATATATCATCACTTGGATTCAAAAAAAGTATCTGTCAGTTATTTTTAGAATATAAATGGATTCTAACACGATTTGAAAGAAAGGTATGAAAATTTGATTTTGCAAGAAAATAAATACTACTCCCTCCGTCCCACCTCAATTGTCCCACTTTCTTTTTCTGTCCGTCCCACCTCAATTGTCTCATTACTTAAAAAGACAACTTTTTCACGCTCAACAATAAAATATTAATTTCACTCAACTTACTTTACACTCACATTCCTTGGTTATTGTGCCCAAAGTCACCGGAACAATTCAGCCGGGACGGAGGGAGTAAATAAAAACGAGAAATAATGAAGCGGGGCCTAGCTCGGAACAAAACTTCCATTTTTCTCCACCTTTTTTCACCCATAGTGTCGCTTACAACTCATTTCTCCACATATAAAAAAACCCTACTCACTCACTTCCTCTCTCTCTATCTCTCTCACATATTCATATTCAGACAGAGTGAGAGAGAGAGAGAGGAAAAAACACAGTTGTGCACACACCTATACATACACATATATAAGAACAGAAACCAACTCATCTCCCCCTATTTTCCCCTAATATAAAAAACCCTAATCTTCCATCCCCTACCCCTTTCCAACCCCCACCCCACCCCCCCCACCAAATGCCTCACCCCTAGCCACCACCATTGCGCCACCACCACACCACCAATGACTCTCTCACTAACTGCTCTCCTCACTCTCTCGCTCCTCCTACTCCTGCACCGCCATGGCTCCGCCGCCGAGGATGAAGTTCGATCACTCCTTGAGTTCAAAAAGGGAATCAAATCTGACCCCACCAACAGAATCTTCTCCACTTGGGTGTTCCCTTCCAACGCCTCGGCCTGCCCCTCCGGTTTCTACGGCGTTGTCTGCGACCCCGCTACTTCCTCCGTCGTCTCCATTGCCCTTGACCGGTTAGGCCTCGCCGGAGACCTTAAATTCAGCACGCTCATTCCGCTGAAGTCGCTGCAGAACCTAACCCTCGCTGGAAACGCCCTCACCGGCCGCCTCGTGCCTACTCTCGGCGTAATGTCGTCTCTCCAGGTGATTGATCTGTCAGAGAATCAGTTTTATGGCCCGATTCCTGCTCGATTGAATGATCTCTGGGCGCTGCATTATGTCAATCTGTCGAACAATAATTTCTCCGAGTGGTTTCCTGCGGGAATTCGTAACTTGCAGCAGTTGAAAGTGTTGGATTTGCATTCGAATCAGTTGGAGGGGGCCGTGCAGGAGCTGATTCCTGAGCTAAGGAATCTGGAATACTTGGATTTAAGCCGGAACAAGTTTAACGGCTACTTGGAATTGAGCGTGGAGAATGTGTCTAGTTTGGCTAACACTGTGCAGTATGTAAATTTGAGTGGAAATAAACTAGAGGGGCGCTTTTGGGGGGGCGATGCAATGATGCTGTTTCGGAACCTGAAGGTTTTAGATTTGGGTGATAACGGGATCAGCGGTGAACTGCCGGACTTTGGGCAGTTGCCGAATCTTCAGGTTCTAAGGCTCGGGAGTAATCAGCTCTCTGGGTCTCTACCGGAGGGATTCTTGCAGGGGGCTATTCCATTGGTGGATTTGGATCTCAGTGTTAATGGATTTTCAGGTGAATTCTTGATGTTAATTGATATTAATTAATGCTTTTCTGTTTCCTTGATGTGATGGACTATTGAGTTCACTGTTTGCTTTTTAGTTTTTAGCATTGGATCACTTGGTTTCTGTTTAGGTAAAATTGGCTGTTATACCATTTCAGTAGTACATGCTGTGTTTTACATGAGCTTCTGCAGTTATATTTGGTCAGCATTAACTAACTCTAGATCTTTTCGACTCGCCTTTAACTGGGTGACGTGTGTCAAATATTGATTTCGCAGTATGCAAATCCTCTGTGGCGTGCGTTTGAAGCTATTTAGAATGCGTTGATTGTTATATAAATGTTATCTGAGATGGATTCAACCATATGTATCCTCCAGAAGCCAGCATTAGTGATTAGTCCCAAAACTCAGAACTCGGAATGCATCTAGTTACTGGTGTCATTAACCCTGCAATTCCAAAGAGGAGTTTAGGAATTGGTTGCTCGTTTCTAGACAAGAGTCGTTCTTGGGACACGGAGATGTCTTGCAGCCATTTAATTAAACACCAACATAATAAGGGGTCATTTTAAGAATGTCTCTTGTAAAATTCTTGACCTTCTCACCTTGTCAAAGCGATTAATTCAGTTCATCTCGGTTATCAAGACATTGAATACGTCTCAGTTCATCGTTTACTGTTTAAATTGTGCTCTGGGGTAATCTGGTCTTTTCTAGAAATGGATTTACTATGTGATCATGTTGCTCTCCTTCTTTTAACACGAAATACTGGGGTTCGTGTGACATTAACCTGCCAGCGTGTTCTTATACATGGATATCATTAATACAGCTATCCTAACACATTAATTAATTGAGTTTGCATAGAGACCCTTGAAGCATTATATACACTTTTACTTCATCAATAGACTCGCAACGGGGATTTTAGTGTCTGTTTGCATTGTATGGGCCTAGGTTCAGTAAATATCTCCATTTCCAATTAATATCTTGTAAAACCTTACCAAAATTCTAAGTATCCCTTTTATTTTTTCAGGTTCCATTCCAAATATCAACTCAAATACATTGGTTACTCTCAACCTCTCGTCAAACTCAATCAAAGGCTCATTGCCACCTTCGTTGGGAAATTGTGAAGTTGTTGATCTTAGCAAAAACCAATTATCAGATGACATATCTGTGCTGAATAATTGGGGTGACAATCTGGAAATCTTAGACTTGAGCTCCAATGGTTTGAGAGGAAGCATTCCCAATTTGACACATCTCCAAAGATTGACATATCTCAGCCTTAGTAACAATTTCTTGGAGGGAGTCTTGCCCTCAACTTTGGGCTCCTTCGCAAAGCTCAGTACAATTGATCTGAGCTCCAACAGATTTGATGGTCCAATCCCATATAGCTTCTTTGCTTCAACCTCCCTAACAAATTTGAACTTGTCAGGAAATCATTTGTCAGGAGAAATTCCTCTTGAAGGCTCTCATACTAGTGAATTATTGGTTCTACCCTCTATTCCACCAATGGAATCTTTAGATCTTTCAAATAATGCCTTGACGGGTGGATTACCTTCTGATATAGGTAATTGGGGGAGGCTTAAATTGCTGAATCTTTCAAGAAATAATCTGTCTGGACCACTTCCAGATGACTTGAGCAAACTCACTCGCCTGGAGTACCTCGATTTATCCCATAACAATTTCAGTGGTCATATTCCTGGTAAGCTATCATCCAGTCTGACATTCTTGGATGTGGCCTACAATAATTTGACTGGAAAGATCCCTGGAAACTTGAACTCTTTTCCAGATTCTTCATTTACTCCTGGTAATGATGGACTAGAGCGCAGCCATTCTTCCTCTGGTAATGGACCAGGCCATATTAACAACAATCATCATCCCAACTCTAGAGAAAGCATAAAGATAGCCATTATTGCTGCATCTGTTGGAGCTGTAGTGATGATTGCTTTTGTTCTCTGGGCTTACCAGCGAGCTGGATTTCAAGATTTCCGAGCACAAGGTGGATTTTGTGGCCAGACTTCTGATAGGGAGGTAAAAGCAGGAAGATTTGGTGGGCCTTCACTCTTCAGTTTTCATGGCAGCATGGAGCCACCTCCAACTTCATTGAGCTTTTCTAATGATCATTTGTTGACCTCAAATTCAAGATCTTTGTCTGGGCAATTAGAGTCTGGCACCGAAATTGTTGAGCAGATATTGCCCGAGGGACTGGCAGCTGGAGCTGTCTTCACAAATCCCAGTCAACAAGATAATCATCCGACAACATCTGGAAGGAAATCCTCACCAGGTTCTCCGTTAGCATCCTCCCCTCGTCTTATTGACACAATTGATCAACCTGTTATGCTGGATGTGTATTCACCAGATCGATTGGCTGGAGAACTGTTTTTCTTGGACTCCTCACTCAAATTTACAGCTGAGGAGTTATCCCGAGCTCCAGCAGAAGTACTGGGAAGAAGTAGCCATGGTACTTTATACAAAGCTACCCTAGATAATGGCCATATGCTTACTGTGAAATGGTTGAGAGTCGGCTTGGTTAAAAACAAGAAAGATTTTGCCAAAGAAGTAAAAAAGATTGGATCAGTCAGGCATCAGAACATAGTTCCTTTGCGTGCTTATTATTGGGGACCTCGAGAACAAGAAAGGCTTATTTTGGCGGACTACATATTGGGTGATAGCTTGGCCTTGCATCTTTATGGTAAGGGCCTACAACACAGCTTGATTTAGTTTCTATGCATTCTGATTTTTCTTTTCATTTTTGCCTTTGGTCGATAATAGATAAAGACTAGTGATGCCCCCCCCTTTTTTTTTTAAAAAAAAAAAAAAAAAACATGAAAGCATGTTAAGGATATATTGTTGGTCTTCTGCATCAATGGCAAATATGTGTCATAAATTCTTAATAGGGATTTACTTCAAAACAGCATTATTTTTGAAGATGGTGAGTGTAGAAACTTTAGGTCCTTGTTAATATATAAACTTGTATATTCTATGCAGAATCAACGCCTCGAAGGTATTCCCTGTTATCATTCAACCAGAGGCTGAAAGTTGCTGTTGATGTTGCTCGGTGTCTCATGTTCCTCCATGACAGAGGCCTGCCTCATGGAAACCTAAAGCCAACAAACATACTATTGGAAGGGTCTCATTACATTGTCCGGCTAACTGATTACGGCCTGCATCGGCTGATGACTCCTCCAGGCATTGCTGAGCAGATACTGAACCTGGGGGCCCTTGGGTACCGCGCCCCAGAGCTTGCCAGCGCAACGAAACCTGCACCATCATTCAAGGCGGATGTATATGCATTTGGGGTTATCTTGATGGAACTGCTAACGAGAAGAAGTGCAGGAGACATAATCTCTGGTCAATCGGGGGCAGTAGATCTCACAGACTGGGTGCGGCTGTGTGATCAAGAGGGACGGGGGATGGATTGCATGGATAGGGATATTGCCGGAGGGGAAGAGCAGTCGAGAGCCATGGACGAGATGCTGGCGGTGTCGCTGAGGTGCATTCGTCCCGTAAATGAAAGGCCTAACATCCGACAAGTGCTGGACGATCTGTGTGCAATATCTGTGTGAAGTGAATGAAGTTGTTGTACATGATGTGGTCTTGGAATTAATTCTTTGATGTGACTTGGTTCATTGTTTTTGTTTTTCTTCCTAAAATTGTTTTCATTGGCTTCTCCTAATTTGGGCTAGTATGTTTAGTATCTCTCCTCTTCTTCTTCCCCTTCAATTTTTGTGTAAAGGGATGTTTAATCCATTGATTAATTTGACATAAATCCCAGTTTCAAATTTGTTGTCAACGAGTGTTTCATCCACCCAAGGCGTGGGAGGAATTTTAATTGTTTGTATTGAAATAATACTTATGTTTTACATTATATTTACTATATCTCGTCTCATTAGTTACACTTTTTATTTTCATCTCCTCACATAAATAAAATATTAATTTTACTACACTCATAAATATTGATTATTGTGTCCGATCAAAGTGGGACTAATGACCCGAAACGGAGGGAGTAACATTTATATACAACAAATATTATAAAATTTCAATACCATTATTTTTATCAGTTCTTTAAAACATTATATTTTCACTAATTTATTGTAATTACTATATTTAAAAAAATGGAAAATTATGAAAATACCTTAAAGTATTGGTTTACTATGAGATATACCCTATTATTTTCTTTTCCTTGAATATACCCAAATGTTTTATTTTATCAACTAAAAATATTCTCAACTATGAAAAATATTCTAAAATTTCTCATATCACTGAATTATACCCTAATTTCTTATTATGTAAATTAAAAATAACCTATATCACTAACCTATAAATATATATACCAAAAAAGGGAAATCTCACGCATTATTTAATGTATGATACATCAAAATTTTAACACCATGAACGACTGAGGGTGTTTTTAATTGACAAAATCAAACATTAGAGTATAATTAAGTGATATGAGAAATATTGTGGTATTTTTTTCGAGGAGGTATTTTTAATTGACAAAATAAAAATTTAGGGTATAATTCAAGGAAAAATAAAATGCTAAAATATTTTTTATAGTTGACCAATATTTTAGAGTATTCTTCATAATTTCCCCTGAAAAAAATAAGTGTGTAGTTTATTTTATGAACTAATAAATTTTTTAAAAAATTTATTAAAAAATATATATATTATCAATTATCTATTTATATATTAAAGTAGCGAACTAGTTAATTTTTAAAAGTGAGAACAATTATTTTCAAATAAGGGCATTAATGAAAAAAATACATTAATTTATAACCTATTCACACCCCGTAAAAATAAATTTATTTTAAACGTGCATTCATTTTTTTTTATATTCACTTCTTAAAAAACATATTTATTATAATTTCAAAATATTAATAATAGAAAAAGTAAATATACATAGTAAAATATAAATATTTACTAGAAGTAAAAAATATTATAAGTAACACAATCATAAGTATTAAACTAAAAAAATTAAAAATAATTATATTTAAAATATAAAATTTCCTGCAACGTAAAAGTGAAATATTAGTATTATAAGATATTATTTGTTGTTAGAGTATCATTTATTGGTTGTTAGAGTAAGTTGGTGGTAGTGGAGTGGTAGATTCTATAGAAAAGGGTAAATTCTTGTCATTATATATGTTTGCTTTGCCGTTCACAATTCTTATCTCTACGAATTTGATCTTATCTCCTACTTGTCATTACTCAACACAAGATATATAAGAATCAATTTTTTACTTATCAACAATTTAATTGCATTTCATCGTGACCTATTTGTGGAAAAGATGCAACCAAAAGATGCCAAAAAATGATTTTTAAAAAAAATTAAAATTCACATTATAATTTGTAAATATTGAATTATTTGGGAAGACAAGGGAAATAAAATCAAAGTTTTAACAATTTTAAAAATTATGACACTTTTTTCAATTAAGTAAATATATCACTAATTTATTTTTGTTCGGAAAATTTATCATCTATAAATAACTCAGCCATTAAACGATCCGTGGTAGTGATGTGATATTTTACAATTTTTTAAAAAATTCATTTATTATTTTAATATAAAAATGATTTCTTTAAAATGAATATTTTGTCTATCAATAATATCCAGATAATTAATTTTTTTTATAAATATACATGAATGATTTATTTCTATTTAAGATAAAATAAAATTTGCAAAAATATTTATTGCAATTGTTGAGATTCGATTAAATCGATATTAAGAGTTAAGACCATAAAAAAAGTCCAAGGAAACAGCTAGCAACCACGTTGAATCTAAGAGCCCAAGTATAATAAGGTATGATTGCTGACCAAGTTTGATTATGAAAATAAATTAATGACGAAAAAATAAACGACAAATTGGAGTAAATACTAATGATGCATGCTAGTGGGGTAGTTCAAACGGATTGCTAATAAACAGTAGCAAAGGAGGTCATAAACTAAACAATGGATCATCAACTTTTCGGAATCAGTTGGAACTGACTTGGGTATTAAGACTATCTCCAGTAACGAACATTTTGTTTCAATCTCATGGACAAGACAAAAGTAATTTGATTAAAAAAAAAATTAAAAATTTAAGGCTATGTGTCGTGACATCGGTGGACTGCATCACGACGACACAATCTATAGATTATTCAATTATTATATAAAAATTTATAATTTTTTTCCTCTTAAAAATGAATTTAATATTTATACATTTTCATTAACAACAACTTTCAAATGTTAAATATCAAGCCAACAAGCTTATCCAATTTCCCAAAACTCTTCAAACTACCAAAATGACAAAAGTATCAAAACTCCATTTTTATTATAATTATTTATTTATATATATATAATTAAAAATTCAATAAAATATTTATAAATATGAAAATAAAATAAATTCTAGGTTGGTGGATCCATTGATTTAGAAATTGAGTTGGGTTGTGTTTATTAGATTGGGTTTTTTTATTCAATTGGATTGTATGGAATTATTAGTAGAGATAGGCTAAGGCCATTGACTGTTGCTTGCAAGGCTAAGTGGGCCTTGCCCCAGCATCTGGGCCGGTCTCCAATGGTACTAAGGCTGATTTCTCAGGCCTTGCTTTGGGCCTGAGTGTCAGGTGAGTTTTGGACCCAACATCTACAGTAATATTACAGCTACTATTATTAAATAAAAATATTAATTTTAAAAAGTAAAAAATATCACATCAATGTCACGACATTCAATCGTGTAAGATAATGGTTGAATTGATAAAATTTTCTAATAAAATAAGTTAATTTTGTGATATATTTCTCTAAAAAAAATGTTTGATATAATTTTTAAAAATTTGTGACATATTCCTTATTTTCATAATTAGTTTTTTAAAATGGTGAAATATTACTTTCTTCTTTTTAAAGAGTTATTACTTTAGAATTCATTGATATTTTTTTAGAGATTATTTTAAATAATAGAATACTAATTTGAAATTCCCAAATATAAACCGTTGAGTTGGGATTTATTTGGGAAGTAATTTTGATTTGTGCTTGCGTAATTAAAAACTTGTGCCGATAAAAATTACCGTTGATGTGAATGAATATGCACCCAAAATTGACTGAAAATTTAATAGTAGCTTCTAGTTGGATTATACTGCTATCTCTGCTGAGTACCTGCGGCGGCACCACCTTCCTCCGCCGTCAAACAGGTTCGTCGTTGAAATACTGCTAGTCCACTTGGTGGTGTGGGGATGCATTGCGCTATATTTTGATTAGGCGGCTTCAGAATCCCCTCATCTTCGATTATTAGGGTTTTGAGTATCTGACATTTTTCAGGAATGAACAATTTAGGTTCCTGCAACGTTTCGAATATTTATCAATATTTATATGCTGGCCTGAAAATTGCGGTTTTTATTGGCGAAATTTAATATTTGAAGCGACAAATTTAGTGTTTTTTTTCTGGCATTTTTTGTAATGTTCTAGCTATGGCCGAGGCCGTGTCTAAGTTAGATTATGGGGGGTTTTAGGCAAAAAAAATTGTCGTGATTAATGTTTATGCTGATAGATTTTACAGAAGGAGCGATGTCATTCCCTTCTTTCAGAACTTGTGAACCTGCTAAACGTCATGATCAGTTCTTAGTGTTCCGACTATCCTATCACTCTGCTTGTTTTTTTCTTTTAATTCTCAATTTTTCATTTCTACTTTAATGGGCTGCTGAGTTGAGTTGTGTTATTTTTTGGCTGCAGAATAAACTGTGAACATCGACCAACAAACATTGACTGCCTATTTTGGCTATGTGCTCTGGTGAATATCAATGTCGAAACTAATTCAGGCTTTTCTGTCCGAATCTCATCTCTTACAGAATTATGGCTTTAACATTAGAAAACCAATGCTGTCGTCAATTGGTTCTTCCTCTATATTATCTCATGACAGATCCTTCTCTTCAGCACTGGACCTAAGTGCAAAGAACTCTGTTTTAGCTGACTACCTCATTGGCTCCTTAAAATTCTCCGAGGATAAAGCCCTATCATTCTCCAACAGCTATTCGCGCACTAGATCTCTTGAAAAGCCTCAAGAAGTGGTCCATTTCTTTAAAGGTCTTGGTTTCTCTGATGCCCACATCCAGTCCATAACCCATGCTGTACCTTCCATTCTTTTCGCTGATGTTGAGAAGACTTTGATACCAAAAGTCACCCTCTTGCAAGAACTTGGTCTGTATGATCTCATTTTCAAAAACCCCTTTGTTTTGACAGTCAATCTGGACAGAACTCTGATGCCCTCCATTACTCTCATCAAGAAAGTGCTTGAAAGTGATGGAAGATGTAGAACGAGGGAGCGAGTCAATGATGAGTTGCTGCGGATACTGACCCGGAGCAGTACAATTTTCTGCATGACTAGCAGATTGGAAGCAAACATTCTCTACTTGGAGAGTCATGGGGTAGTGAGATCCCAGTTGTCAAGTCTGCTGTTGAACCGCCCTAGGCTCTTTACTTTGCCGAGAGAGAAACTAGAAGGACTTATTTCCAGAGCCGTAGGTATGGATTTTGACATGGGTTCAAGAATGTTAGCTCATGCTATTACAGTTCTCAGTTGTGTTAACATCAAGACATTGAATGGTAGATTCGAAGTGTTCAGGATGTTTGGATTCTCCAAGGATGAGCTTGCTTCAATGTTTAGGAAGTCACCGCATTCGTTTGGACTTTCTGAAGCAAACTTAAGACGGAAACTTGAATTTTTCCTGAACAATATCAAGATGAACAGATCAGTAATTGTTGGGTACCCCAGAATTCTGTGCTGTAGCTTAGAAGAGAGATTAATCCCCCGGTGCAATGCTCTTGAGATATTGAAGTCGAAAGGGCTTCTGAAAGACTTTAGTCTCCAACAGGCATTGGCCTTGTCAGAGAAGCAGTTCTTGAAGAAGTATATCGTACCATTTCAAAATGATGTAGAAGAATCATTGTTGGTGGTTGATAAGGCCAAACTTGTTCACACTTGGGAATAGTACCAGAGATGCCACATTTGCAGTATCAGTTCCTTGATTTTTTGTTACTGTGATTGCGTCTCATTGTGTGTATGTTTATTTCAGATGCATATGGTGTATTGGGATTCCAATGAGGCTTTCCTATGTTTGGTGTTTGGGTGAGAGGACTAACCAAAATTTTGTTGGTGAGACAAATTTTCTTTTAAGAAAAGAATGTTCTTGCAGCTCAGTACATTATCTTTCTTCTTCTTCTTTTTTTTTTAATATATATATATAACTATAATGCATTAATTTAAACTTACACAATTAGATTATAATTTTGAACTCAGACAATAGGTAATGTTTTGTGAAGGTAGATTGGATAAGATTATACAAGGCAATGTTGAGATATGATAAAAGGGTGAATAATTATGAAAACTAAAACACAAGTCCCAGCAAATATTGGGAATAGTCTGTAGGTTACATAAAAATAAGTGGGAATAATTATAGTAAATTTTTTTTTTGGAACAGTTATAACAACATTTGTTTTTTTTTTTTCATCTATTTATTTTAATATATTTAAATATTAAATTGATTTGGTAATTAATGGTTCGGTAATTCATATAAGTTTGATAGTTACGGCTATAATAATTCTGTCATTTTAATGAGATTTGGTATAGATTATATAAGTTTGCATTATTATAATTATATTACGGTATTTATATATAATTTATGGATTATGACTATAATTATATACAAAATTTCTGAAGCTGTAGTTGTAATAATTATTTATATACAAGATTTGGAGATTTATATAATCAAATCACTATAAATTGTATACTTATAATTACACCTATAATATGAATTTTTATAACAATATATGAAAATCTGGTAAAACACGGAATTTTATCCAAAATATATTCACATCTCGGAATATTATTCAAAATTTTATCTGTTAGGGGATTTTATCCTAAATAATTTTCTGTTTGAGAATTTTATCCAAAATTTAATTTGTTAGTGAATTTTCTCCAAAATGATTTTTTGTTTGAGAATTTTATCCAACTTAACTGACGGAATACTTGTAAGATTAACCACCCGTTAAATTCCGCGTAGTGTCCAACTCATTAATAATTCACGTAGACGTTAGTTGGACGCGACATGAACATTATGTGGGATTTAACGGATGATTCATCGCTAAAAAAAATTATGTCAATTAAATTGGATAAAATTCTCAAACATAAAATTCTTTTGGATAAAATCCTCTAAGATATAAATTTTTTGAAAAAAATTCCAAGAAATGAAAACTTTTTGGATAAAATTTCGTGTTTCCCCATGAAAATTTTGCATTTTTATGATCTCATATATTTATGATCACATTTTTATATAGTAAAATATAAATATTATGAAAATCTTTAATTGAACTAAAATGAAGAAACATATTCACGACGTGGATACTTTTGTGCAACGCACGATTGAAATATTAGTATTAGTTAAAGTGTAAATAATTAAGCTCTCCTTTTATGTACTAAACCAATTTAAATATATTCTATTCGAAAAATAAAGTAGTTTGAGGTGTAGGGTAGCTAAAAATTTGTATAAGCATTGAATTTGCAATGGATTCATTTATTTTACAAGTTTTTTTTGTATCAATGTATTTAACATTGAGTCTGCCTCAGTTTTATTTATTTAATATAGCTGAAGTTTGCTAAGAATATATATATTCGCTTCAATTTTCACATTTCTATGATAAAAATTATTTATGACATTTTCGAGAATTTAAGGGTTTCTTTTGTATAACAGCGCGGTGAATCTGCTGCTCCAAAGTCCAATCCTACTCCACAGTAGTTTTTGTGTAATACTGCGTTGTGCTATCCTGGCCGCCTCTCCACGGCGGCGCCACCTATCTCCGGCAGCTAACAGGTGTTTACCAATGTTCTTCTCGAGTTCTCAATTCGCCAATCTATCCCTACTATTATATCATGTAATTTCGATGTTTTGGATGCCACTCTTTTTGTTGTCGAAAACCTGACATTTGCGCAAAATAATTGGGGGCTTACATTTTTGTGCTACTTCATTTCATTTGTTATTCGGAAATTGGATATCACGTTTTTGAGAATTCTGAAACTAGGTATTCGTTACTAAGAATATCAATGCCAAAAATATTTGTTCGCCTTAGAATTTTGTCGGATCACTATGGCTATCCTAGTCTTTAAATAATTTGTGCGTTTTTCTGATTTTGTTCTCTTTTTAAGATTTACTTGTTGCGTCCATGCTTACATGAGTTTGATGATCCTAGTTTCTAGCAACCACCTTTTTCAAGAGATTTGATGCGTGAGAAGCTGCTGAAACTCTAAAAATGCTATATTGGTGAGGGGCCAATGAGTTTTTCGAGTTTAAGCTATTAAAAGATTTGGTTCTTAACTCGAGCTTAAACTCGAAAAAACTCCATTTTGGCTGCTTACCTCATTTGCTCCTTAAAGTTCTCCCACCAAGGGAGCATTTTCAGTCTCCAGCTTCTCACGCATCAAATCTCTGAAAAAAGTAGTCACTTTCTTTGAAAATCTTGATTTCTCTTATGTACAAATCCAGTGTATTGAAAGACTGAAACTTTAACGTCGTCTTTTTTCAAGAACTTGGTCTCTCTGGACTTAACTGTTTGAGCTCTACTTTTCACCAATTTGCTATGCAATCTTCCTGCTGAGAGAGAGCCTCTTTGATTGACTTTGAATCTGAACTATTTTTATCTTGCTTGCTTGCAGTTAGTAGAAGCCTATTTTGATGGTTTGCTCTTCTGAAAAATATGTTGCAAAGAGTGATACCGGCTTTCCCTTTTAAATCTATTCAGCCTTCGCTACCACAAAATTATCATTCAATCCACAGCAAGTCAATTATCTCATGGATTACAGCTTTCTCCACATTTTCTCAGAAGGAGGCCTCTTCTCCTGAACCAAATGCGAAAATCTCAGTTTTATCTGACTACCTGGTCTGCTCCTTGAACTTCTCCAAAGATAAAGCTTATTCAGTCTCCAGCAAGTTCTCACACTGCAAAATTCTTGAAAAACCTGAACAAGTGGTTCATTTCTTTAGAGGTCTTGGTTTAACTGATGCACACATCCGATCCATGGCCCATTCCGTACCTCAGATTCTCTTTGCTGATATTGAGAAGACTTTGAAACCCAAAGTCATATTCTTTCAAGAACTTGGTCTCTCTGAACCTGATCTTGGTCCTTTCATATCCAGAGCCCCCAATCTTTTAACATGTAGTTTGGACAGAACTTTGAAGCCTATCATCCATCTCATCAGAAACGTCTTTGCTAGTGATGGAAGAAATAGAAGCATTGAGATGGTTAATGATGATTTGGTCCGCACAATTACAAGATGCAGTAGAATTGTCCTTGCTAGACACCTACTGGAAGCAAATATTCAGTATCTGAAGAGCTGTGGAGTTGATGCATCGCAATTGTCGTCCTTGTTACTTAGACTACCCAGGATCTTTACCCTGCAACAAGAGAAACTTGCAGAAATCGTTTCAAGAGCACTGGATATGAAATTCACTATGGGTTCAAGAATGCTGGTTCACGCTATTCATTGTCTTAGTGGGATGAGTATGGAGACGTTCAATGGTAAGTTTGAAGTTTTCGGGGAGTTTGGGTTCTCAAAGGAAGAGACTGTTACAATATTCAGGAAGTCACCGTATGTTTTTGGGCTTTCTGTTGCGAAGTTGAGATGTAAACTTGAGTTACTGCTCAACTATCTCAAAATCAGCAGATTGGTTGTGGTTCAGAATCCGGGAGTCCTGTCCCTGAACATTGAAGAGCGAGTAATTCCACGATACAAAGTTCTGGAGATTCTGAAGTCAAGGGGTCTACTGAGGAAGGAACCATGCTTGAGCAAGGTCATGTATTTGGCGGAGAGCAAGTTCTTGGAGGGGTTTGTTCTACCATTTAAAACTGACGCTGAAGAATTATTGTTGGCGTACAAGGGCCAATCTCTCTAAGAATCCAAATCCAATTTCTATGGTGATCCTCTAAGAAGCTCATAAATTTGATCATCAAATCTTTCACCTGCTGCTGGCGTTAGATGTAACGAGTGCTCACTGGATCTTAACTGTATGCTAAAATTCTCGAGGAGGTAACTATGAAATTTAACTTGCACAAGAGTTTGTTTCTCCTCAAATTGATAAGGATTGGTGTCTTCACAAAGAATCAGCTCAATGGAATAGCTTAGTTATGTTGGATTTCTCACCTCATTGCAGAAGTTTAGTTTGTATGAATGACATAGTGTTGGTGGAGAGAGATGAAGGCTCGCCTTCTTTCTCCTTTGACAAGAATGAGATACGTGTGGTTTTTTCGTTATGAATTGTATTTTTTATTAAGATATATTTAGTTCAAACAATTTCAAACTTGTATATTGATCTTGAATTTTCCCTTTAACTGTAAAAAAAAAAACAAAGAAAAAAAAAAGAAATATTTTTTCTTATGCTATTGCTAATACATAGTTGTTCAATATAAACCTCTCTTTATTATTTCTTCTTGGCGACAAGAGAAATATTTGATGAATAAACATCGCATCCATACGCATTGACGTGCAGTAATTCGGCATTGCTACTGAAAAATCGACTATACATTCAAGATTGAATCTTTTTCCTCGTAAATAAGGATGAATCAAACAGCCTGCGTCATTGCAATAGTGAGAGCTGTCAGGAGTTAAAATTTTGGTCCCACTTCGCAGCATGTCGCAGGTGGAATCGTATGCTTCAATTCTGCAAAGAAGCATCAAAACCAGATGTCCTTCCACAGTCGGACAAGTCCACGCCTGCGTAATTAAATATGGGCTTAACTTAGGAGTGTTCCTGATGAACCAGGTTATGAATGCATATGCGAAAACTGGATTTATTCCTGACGCTCAGAACGTGTTCGATGAAATGCCTGTCAAGACTGTGTCGACGTATAACACGCTCTTGTCCGCGTATGCGAAGCAGGGTAGAACCCGAGAAGCGCTACGTATATTTCATGAATTGCCAGAACCAGATTCTGTTTCCTGGACCGCGTTGATTGTAGGGTACAATCAAAAGGGTCGTTTTGATGCTGCTCTTGCGATGTTTCTGGAGATGATCAAGTGTAAAGTTGTGCCTACTGAATATACATTTACTAATATTCTTGCGTCGTGTGCCGGCATTGAGGCGTTGGATGTGGGCAGGAAGGTGCATTCTTTTGTTGTTAAAGTTGGCCTCTCTGGTGCGGTTTCCGTTGCCAACTCTTTGTTGAATATGTATGCCAAGTCGGGCGATGTGGGGACAGCGGTGACTGTGTTTGACAGGATTGAGTTTAAGAATGTTTCGAGTTGGAATGCGATAATCACATTGCATATGCAGAAAGGTCAGGTAGAAGCAGCTGCGGCTCAGTTTGAGGCAATGAAGCAACGAGATGCTGTTTCTTGGAATTCAATGATTGCAGGCTATAACCAGTGTGGCTTTGATGACAGAGCTTTGAAATTGTTTCTGGAAATGCTCAAGGAGTCTAGTTTAAAACCTGATGGATACACTCTGGCCAGTGTGCTTTCTGCTTGTGGAAATCTTCAAGAATTGCAAGTTGGAAAGCAAATTCATGCTTATATTATCAGAACTGACTTCGATACTTCAGGGCCTGTTGGGAACGCACTGATCTATATGTACTCAAAATGTGGTGGCCTTGAGATAGCTAAAAAGATGTTGGAGACTTGTGGAGCGTCTGCTCTTAATGTTATAGCATTCACAGCTCTACTGGATGGATATATCAAGCTTGGAGATATAAATCCAGCTAAGCAGATTTTTGACATGTTGCTTGAACGTGATGTGGTTGCATGGACGGCTATGATCGTTGGGTATGCCCAGAATGGGTGCAACAATGATGCGACCGAGCTCTTTAGATCCATGTTGAGAGAAGGCCCAATGCCAAACAGCTACACACTTGCAGCGATGTTGAGTGTCGGTTCAAACTTGGCTTCCCTCAACCATGGGAAACAAATCCATGCGACTGCGGAGAAATTGGGGGAAGCATCATCTGTTTCTGTGAGCAATGCATTAATCAATATGTATGCGAGGGCTGGCAATATCGGCTGTGCAAGGAAAGCATTCAGTCTCATACAACGAAGAAGAGATTCGGTTTCATGGACTTCCATGATCATTGGTTTGGCTCAGCATGGACATGGAGAGGAGGCATTACAACTGTTTGAGGACATGCTGTCACTGGATATTAAGCCAGACCATATAACCTATATTGGTGTTTTATCAGCTTGTACACACATGGGATTGGTGGAAGAGGGTCGTAACTACTTTAGAAAGATGAAAGATGTCCACGGAATTGAAGCCACCTCCACCCATTGTGCTTGCGTGATTGACCTGTACGGGCGTGCTGGATTGTTGCGTGAGGCTCAAGATTTTATAGAGAGCATGTCTATTGAGCCAGATATCGTAGCCTGGGGTTCACTTCTGGCTTCTTGTAAAGTTCACAAGAATTTGGAGCTTGCGGCTATTGCTGCTGAGAGAATGCTTTCGATTGAACCAGACAATAGTGGAGCATATTCAGCCCTTGCAAATGTCTACTCTGCTTGTGGAAAGTGGGAAGAAGCCGCCAAAATCCGAAAGTCGATGAAAGATAGACATGTGAAGAAAGAACAAGGAATCAGTTGGTTACAAATCAAGAGTGAAGTCCATATCTTTGGAGCAGATGATGCACTTCATTCACAGAGAGATGCAATAGATCCTTTGATGGAAAAAATCTGGGAGGAGATTAAAAAGATGGGTTTTGTCCCGGACACAGCTTCAGTGTTGCATGATCTCGACGAAGAATTGAAAGAGCAACTTCTCAAACATCACAGTGAGAAGCTTGCCATTGCATTTGGAATACTGAATACACCAGAGAACACTACTCTAACCATCATGAAAAACCTTAGGGTTTGTAATGACTGTCATTCTGCCATCAAATATATATCTAAACTGGTTAACAGAGAAATTATTGTCAGAGATGCCACACGTTTCCACCATTTCAAGGATGGTTCCTGTTCCTGCAGAGATTATTGGTGAGCATGGTAGAGATTAAACACAACAACTTGTTGGAATGGTGCATGCAATTTTCGGTCAGCTACTGTGATCAGATCAGATGTCACTGAGGTAAAAGAATATATGCACTATGAGCTATTGTTGTATATATGGAATCACTGCTTATGGTTGTTGAATATCTCCTTAGAATCCCATTTCCTTTACAAAAAATACGATTGATTTACGAGTCATCTCTAACGAAAGCTGGCCATTGCACCAGTATTCTCCAGGGAAACTGCAAACTTTGGAAGACCTCTAAGGGAATGGGATACATATGATTGTCCCTTCAAAATGAAAGCAATATGTTGGAGTGATGTTACCCTGAGAGGCAATGATTTAGACACCCCATTACTCATAGCTGAAGATGGAAGGGGAAGGGAGAGATCAGAATCAAGCAAAACTCATAGGGCCATTTCCCCACAAACAGATTTCATAGAGCTTAAACTTTGGTAAGTATCATGTTTAATTTCCTGAGATGATTAATCCTCCTCTTTACCTGCTCAAAACATGTATACTTTTAAGATTAGTTCTTTAATTTAATCTGAAAACCAGTAATATTAAACTTGATTCTCTTCATGGTTTCTACTCTAGCTCCCATTACTGGCTTTCTTATGTTGGGGCCAAAATATGCAAATTAGTCTCCATTTTCAGTTATGTAAAGTTTTTGTGAGATAACAAATATGGATGGGAATAGGCCGGCAGATGGATAGTTCAATATTCATTTAACTCATTATTTTTTTAATTTTTCCTTTTTCCAACATTTGCATATTTTTTTTTATAAAAAAACTAAGGTACAATATTTAAATATTTAAATGAGAAGGATGTCCCGAAGCAACTCATACTCATTATTAATTGAAAGGGAAACGTGACGAATCACATTAGGATGAATAGTTTTTGTTAACTTCTCCACTAATAGTCGTGATTTTGATGATGTACAACCACCCCCACTTGTTTTTTGTTGCATTGGTTTCTTTCTTAGAGTTTGTATATACTCCTGCCGTCCGGCTTAAATATTTCATTTTTATTTTGATATATTAATTTCGGAGCTAGTATTTAGTAATTAATTATGGTTAATTAATAATAAAATTGATAATCGTAATTAACTTGTTTAAGATTTAAACAAGTTAATTACGATTGTCAATTTTATTATTAACCATAATTAGCTACTAAATACTAGCTTCGAAATTAATGTATCAAAATGAAAAAGGTCTATTTAAGGGGGACGGATGAAGTATTTTTTTCTTCTCAAAAAAATACAATTTTAAATTGTCAGCAATCACAATGATAACTGATAAGGAAAAGTATGTTTGTGATGGGGACCAAGTACGAAATCTAACCTCTATGTTAGTAAAAGATTCTCCTATTTATTCCAAATCATACGTTAGAATACCAAAATCTAATACGTTTAATTGTAAAGAGATAGTAAATACAAAAAATATAATTCGCAATAGAACACAAACAAAAAGAATCTCCTGCCCAAAACAGTTTCCGAAAATTCTTATACTATATAGATGATAATTATCATGTCATAACTTGTATTGCCATGCGTGAGAACTGTAATTATTCGTGTTGAAATAATATTATTTTGATATTTGTTTATGAGTAAATAATATGCATTTTTCTGTGTAAATCGCATAATTGTATGATAATATTTAC
Source organism: Plectranthus barbatus (assembly GCA_026898455.1). Lineage (NCBI taxonomy): Eukaryota > Viridiplantae > Streptophyta > Magnoliopsida > Lamiales > Lamiaceae > Plectranthus > Plectranthus barbatus. The sequence continues at coordinate 238,620 of JAPKLW010000950.1, read as the reverse complement.
AACATAAATTAATATATAGTTTCTATACGATATAGCATATCAACATCCATTCTATTTACTTTGATTAATTCATTTTGTAAGTCCGATATGAGTTTTTAATTGAAAATAATGTTTTTTTATATAAACATTAATTTTAAACATACATACCTAGATGACCCTTAGAAGTTCGAATTTGTCATCTCTTAGCTACATGCAAGTTGTTTTAACTACTACACCTCGAACAAAGGGACAAACAATATTTATGGAGTATTATTTTTATTGGAAATTGAAAAAATGTATATATTATTTTGTTGATATGGATGAGTTTTATTTCATAATTTATATTTTTTAATGCTAAATAATTCTTATTATTTATAAATGTGTGATAACCTTCAGTATTTTGTTGCAACAAAAATCTTGAACTTTGAACCTTTCACTTTTCTTTCTCTTTCTTTTTTACTTTTAGAATAAAAACAAACTTTTATAAGTGATGTAGTCATGCAGATTATTTTTACATTGGATAAATATTTAATCATGTGCATTAGTGCATACTTTAAGCGTATTAAACCTTGACATGCAAGTTTATTTGTTACCATTTATGACCTTCAGATAATCCTCTGAGTTATGTAGTCTTACATGCAATACTATTTTGTAATATCTCGAGTTCTATTAAGCAACTTTTAGCTTAATTAATTATTAAATAAAAGAGATTATTTATTTTTGCCCTTAAATTGTTCGTTACTCAATTTTCGACACCCGTTGTTGCATGCATGTCCGTTTCATGCAAACAAAATGCCCATGTGTATGTTTTAAGAAACCCTAAGCAACCATGCAGATGAACTTTACGTAGAAAACCCGTGCGTGATGAACCAGAGTTTTTAGTGTGTTTTGGGTACGTTAAAATTGACAACTTGCACCCGAGAGCTCCATTTCTTTCACCGAGCTAGGGTATACTTGGAATTGATTTATAAGATTTATAGAAACAATTGGAAAGAGATTCCGAGACCCGCGGAATATTTTATGATTTTTCGAACTATTAAGTTCGGGGTGAAAACGGGGAAATTCCAAAAATTGTGGAATTGAACCCACGGGTAGGATTTGTGATTTAGAGCATTTCCATGGATGTCAATTTTCTAAATTGGACAATGCATGTCAAATTAAGAAGCAACTAAGGTTGAATAACGGGAATATTACATGAAATAACGAATCCGGAGACGCGACGAATGGGATTGTGCCACGTGGCACTCCCCATCACCCCCCACATGCCTCCCACGTGGCCATCAATTATTGTGAAGGCTGAAGTGCGGTGCAAGGGAGTTAATCAGATCAGAAGCGAGAGCAACACACTTTCATTCACTCTGCAGCCGTGCAGCAGCTTCCATCTCACCTTCTTCCTCGCGTTTTTCCGGTCAACCGAGTGAGATTCAGGCCGCAATTTCTGAAGACAAAAAATCAAGATCGTGCTCCAAGATTTCCATAGAATCCGGAAGAAGCTGATTTGGTTGAAGATCGCGAGAGTTATAACTCGATCTTCAGGGTGTGTTGGTAAGCGATTCCGAAACCGTAACCTCCGTTAGAACTTCTCATGTAAACGACGATGAACCTGGGAATAACCTACATATTATTGTTCCTTGTGATGGTAGGAAGCTTTTGGTAGTGTTGGATCGCCACCCCCGTCGACCGATGGCCGGAAAAGTCGTCTGCAACCTTCACGAGAGGTAGGGTTTCCTGCTCTCTGTCCAGCTGCTGTAGCTTCGTGTTTTCATTGTTTCGTGGGTTGTGTTGCATTCTAGACAGTTCCTAGTGTCGTATAGAGGGTCGCGCAGGGAGTCCTTGGTTTGGCCGGAAATAGTCGGAGGAAATGGCTGCGTCGCGCAGGGTCGCGAACAGCTTGCTTTCGACACCAGCGTCGATCGACGCAGCTGCCGTCGATCGACGCAGACACAGCTGCAACCTTGTTTTCGTGTTTCTTCACTCGTTTTCGATCCGATTCAATGTATTTTCGACGCATGATTATTTATATCAGTTTTGAGGTTATTTATGTCTGAATATATGCGATTTAAACTGGTTGTGGACGTCAGGAATCGGCCATAATAAATCATGCAAATAATATTATATGTTGGAATGTTTAATTCATTTTCAAACTCTAAAATGAATGATTATCTAGCCATGGGTTGTTTTTCCGAAATGAGAAAGGTTGGATAAGTCTCATGTACATCCGATATACGGGTGATGCATGCCGGGTAGCTAGAATTACGTTTGTCTCGTCGTAAAGTCAGTCTGCCTTAGAACCTGAATTCTGCGAAAACATCAGCTGGAGTACTGATTTATACTCCGTAGATAATCTACTTAATTTGTTGTATTCTCCTGTGTTGTCAATTAAAGGAAACACAAGGTAACCGGAGAGCTTTTCAATCACAAATCAACTTACTTGCGCCGTATCTGTAAGCATTTGAGGTGGGGACGATTTTATTCCTATTTTCACTTGATTTTGGGCTATAAGCCCCACTTCTTGAAAAGCATGCAAATTGATTTGATTTTAACTGATTGTCTATGCAAAAATATTTTGATTTTATATCTGTTCCTCTGGTCAACCGTCGTTGACCAGGGAGATTTGGTTTAACGAGGACAGATCCAAGTTTCATTGAAACCCTGCACCAAGACTCTTAAACTCTGGGGGCATCGATCCTCCTTTGTCTGGAGCCAAGCTCAGACTTGGTCACTCAATGGAGTATTGATACATTCGGAGAAATAAGGAGAGACACACGCTGTGTCTTAAATCGATCGTGGTCTCAATGCTGCGGGTTCTGAGACCAGTGCACTAAATGATGACAGTGAGCCGAATGGTTCGCCATTCTCAACTACTCATCGTGACTTGGAAGTTGACCAACTTCCGGTCACACAACGTAAAACAGATATGTCTTCTTTTGTGAGAAAAATTGTATAGTGCAAAATGTTTTGAAATAAAACACGGGCAAATGCTTTCTAAAACCCCGTGGTTTATTTGTGTGTGGCATAGCATTCATATTTAATCGGGTATCATTTGTTTTTGGATCATGTTCTCGCGGGGCACATTGTACTCAACCCATGTGCATTATTTCTAAAATGTGCAGGTTAGTGGCGGCGATGCAGATGCAGCGGTGGCGAGGGCAGGATTATCCCAATTAGAACTTTGATCCTGAGACATGCATCTTCACATGCATGTCTCCACTGCGTAACTCTCCGTTGCATGAAACTCTGAATTTATTACCTTCCCAGTTTGTAATAATTATCTGAGAAACTAAACTCCTTGCTTTTCGTTATCATTCGTACTCTGTGGTTGCGAGGTTTGTTTGCCTCGTTACAAACACTGTTATCTCAGTCATGTATGTTGAACCGATTGGGTGTGAACCCTTGTTTCTGTTTGATTATCTAAATCTTCCGTTGTTTAAATCACCCAACCCACTGTAGCGCGCCCTAAGTTTGAGAAGGCGAACAGGGGGCGTTACATATTTGATCACTGATAGTGCATATACCTCTTAGCAACTATTTCTAGAATTTTCATATGCTGTGAGTTCATGTGCTCTAGTCAAAATAACTTCACTGTTTGAATTCATCTTTAAGAAACTCATATTTTCTTGTTGACTACTGTAAAATCAATACTTAATTTTTAATTCTCATGCATTTGTTTCATCAATTTCGTTATTCTATCAACTTACTTTTATGTGGTTCAACTTTTCCAAATTTTATGTGCAGTAAAATATAATTTTTAATAGTATTATTTAATACATCTTCACATTGGTTCTATATCGCATCAATAACGGTTTGATTTTAACGGTTTGATTTCATATTCGTTTGTGAATTATTTTATTTTTTAAAATTCAGTAATTAATTTTCTTAAATAATGAATACAATTTAATTATGGGTGAATTTATTCATAGCCTCATTTTACTCTTTACAACCCCTTATTTTTATTTTTATTTTAATATTAATATTTATTAAATAGACATTTCTAACCCTATAACTCTCAAATTTATACAGACTAATAAAGCTCCTTTTTCTCTTGCTTCATCCACATGTGCAGTCATTATTTCATATTTTCATTAAAGAAAAAATCTGACATTAGATAAGGCAACATCGTCATTGTAGGTGAAGCCCCCAATTTGTTGCCTCTATTTATAACTATAAGTCATTACTTCTCTATTAGCATATTAAGAGGAAAGAAGTTTAAAAAAAATATGCAAAATAGTCATTATTTCTCTGTTTGCGAATCAGGCAGAAAAAAAAAAAAGAAAATATACAAAATATGAAGAATTATGATTATGTAATGCCATAAAATACTATGTTGAATTCATGTTCAACACACGCTGCCTTCAATTGTTGATTCAATACCTATAGTTTCATTTCGTAGTCAACCAATTATTTTCCAGATATTTTTTACATTTGCATCAATTTATGGTGTAAAATAAAGACGTAATAAAAAGACTGCAAATTTACTCATTTTGGATACGAAACTCAAAATCAATAGATTATATGCAAGCTAGATAAATGCTAGTAGATAATATCAAAAGTAGACGAAAAATATAAAAAGTTTTTACATGTTTATCAAAATTTGGGGTTATGGGGATAATATTTTTCATTAAAAATACTTTTAAAATGGAGGCTATCAAGAGAAATATAATGGCTGCTTATAGAATTACTTTTTAATTATATGTCCGGTTTACTATTAATATTTATTCTTTTATTCAATAATAACTCAGTGATAATATTTCTTATTAACTTTATTGTTAGTTTCAAACAACTTGTTCTTTAATCAATAATTGACTTTTATTTGTTGTATAATTATGTAAATAATATATCTTTAAAGAAATAAATTATTTGAAATAATTTTTGAGTTAATGATATTACGTAAGTTAATAGTTTTTAATCATACTTTATTAACTTTGGATAAATATGTTATTGAAGGCACTGATTTATTGATCTAAATATATAAAAACAAAAATTGAACTATTTGTAAATCAAGCATTCACAATAAAAAATAATATTTATAGAGTTTTAGCATAATCTTTGATATCACTTATTAAAGCTATGGAAGAAAAAATGTTAGCAAAATATACGTGTTATTTTTATTCGTTCAGTAATATAACATTATATTAATTTACATATATATATATATGCATCACCTTTTAAGACTGTAATATAAAATATAAAATATATTATAAGCTACAAAAATACTTAATATTATATATTCATACAACTTCAATAAAATATAAAATAAAAATCTCATTTCAAGCCATTTGAAATGATGTGATTAAAAAAGTGATATTGAATACTCACCATTATTTATGTATTATTAGCACTTTCAACACACTAATTTGATCAAATTCTATGAATTATAGAGAATTTACATAACAAAAGTTCTACAAGTACAGAGAATTAAACCATGTTTGAAGAGTTGATATCAATTAAACATACATCAGAAAAGAAATTATAACCCTAGAACCTGTTAGGGTTTTAGCCACAAAACATGACTAGAATTAAAGCAAACATGTTATAAATTAACTTACAAATAAAGAGGAACCTTGAATGTCTTGTAAAAACTCCAAAGCTCAATTATTCTAAGTGTAATAATGCTGAAAAGATAGATAAATTTCGTGCATAATGAGGTCCTATTCATAGAATTTAAATTGTATAGCAAAATGAAATATGAAAAAAAAATGGAATATTGTTATAGTTTTAAGATAAAATAAAATAATAAATTATTTTAAAAAGTCAAGTTATATTTTAAAATGAAACAAAAATGAAAAAAAAGTAAGTGACACAGTATAGTTAAAATAAATTAAAATGTGAAATGTAGGATGTAAGACTATAAAATAAAATATAAAAACTATTAGAATGAATAAATAATATTATAATATGTTGTTTCAAGGAAAGAGATATGTTTCGAGAGCAAGTGTTCAAACACCATATTCTAAAGAAAATTTTATTTGTAAAGGTTGTAAAGTAAATCTAATTTATTAGATGTGTGTTGAAGGTATTGAAACAACATAACACGTTTTACTTACAGTAAATAAGTGCAAAATAGTTTGTTGTTGATTCTCAAGTTAGGTTGTTGGTCCCTACTCCGGCTTTAAAACAATAATTTAAAGTATGTATGTTTGAAAATTTATTATTTTGATATATCATTCACGGGAATATATATGCTTCTTTTTATATCATTGAAATTTAAGAAATTTAAAACATGTGTGATTTTGAGAATATTTATTTTAATATTGAACATATTATTCAAAAAATATGCAATCAATAAAGGGATAATAAGGTGCATTATAGAAATAGATTTACGGTTGCATAAAATAAAATGGAGATAAAAAAATGAATTATGTAGAAAATATAATAGCACGAAACATAATATTTATGTTATAATAGTCAGGATGAAACATTGATTTGTACTAAGAATCACAAATGATGAAGTTATTTTGTCTAAAATATTTGAACTCACAAACACAAAACAATATGATGTTGATACGAATTAATATGAGTTATGTACTATTGATGACCAAACAATACCATATAAAGATCAATATCGTTGAGAGAACCATTTGGATATCATCATTATTATTAATAGAGCACAATAGTCAATAGCATAGTGTGATATCTTGATTTGATTGAAGTTATTAAATAGCTGCCGAGGGAGATTGAGTGTATAAATTTTTGATGTTATGAGAGTAATAAATCGAATTACATATCAAATAGTTTAAGATCCAAATTTAATATGAATAAAACATGAAACAATGCGTGTAGTAAAATCTAATGATTTAACAAATAATCATTATAATTCATCAATTACGAAGACGGAGAAAAAGAGAAATAATTGGTTGAAAACTTAAATTTTTTCAATAATAACATTTGACAGTTTTGCACTGAATAAAAAGTAATGAAAATTGTTTAACATTAAAATTATAAAATTATTAAGTTAAATCTATCAAATAAAGAAAATAATATATAAGTCTGGATCTAGAAGCATACGTGGTTAATTGATTTATCTATGATTAATTAGTCATATTTTTTAGTCGCATCGAAACACCTGCACCCCGTTTAAATAATATATCCAATTAAAAAAATAATATAATGTATAAATATTGTTCAAATTAAAAACTAATATTTAGGCTTATCAAATAAAATTTATAAATTAATCAAAGTTATATGTTAAATTAATTATTATATTATAAATAATTAAAATTCTCACGCATCGCGTGGGTGCAAAACTAGTTTAATATAACAATTCTATCAGTAATCAACTCAAGGAAGAAACATAACTCTAAATAATAATAAATAAAAATGTGAAGACATTTAATAAAACAATTCAATCAGTAAACAAACATAATTCTAAATAACTATAAATAAAAATCAAAAGACATTTAATATAACATGTAATCAAATGAAAAAAAAACACAAATCTAAATAAAAATAAATAAAAATCAGAAGACATTTAATATAACAATTCAATCAATAAAGAAACATACATATAAATAACAATAAATAAAAATCAGAAAACATTTAATATAACAATTCAATCAGTAATAAAATAAAAAAAGAAACATAACTCTAAATACAATCAGAAGACATTTAATATATTACCACGGCTATAGGGTCGACGACATTGACACTTTTTGCAGGTTTAGCGAGCTCCGTGAGGTGCCGGGTTCCGACCGCTCCCAACCACAACACCGGCCAGATTCCTAGAGACCCAACTCCCAATTTCAACAACCGTCCGACCGCTATTCCAAGAGATCGCAGATCGGCGCAAAAGAAAGGAAGGGGATTAGAATCGTGAGAGATAATGGTGAGAGAATAGATTTCGTAATTCACAAAAATAAAATATTAAGAGTAATAATATAATAAGGGGCCTGAAGCCCTAAAGCCGTAAGACCTAAAGTGAATCTAATTTACTAGATGTGTGGTATTGAAACAATATAACACGCTTTACTTACAGTAAATAAGTGCAAAATAATTTGTTGTTGATTCTCAAGTTAGGTTGTTGGTCCCTACTCCGGCTTTAAAACAATAATTTAAAGTATGTATGTTTGAAAATTTATTAATTTGATATACCATTCACGGGAATAGATATGCTTCTTTTTATTTCATTGAAATTTAAGAAATTTAAAACATGTGTGATTTTGAGAATATTTATTTTAATATTGAACATATTATTCAAAAAATGTGCAATCAATATAGGGATAACAAGGTGTGTTACAAATCTTTGCACTGCCGCGGTCCCTAATTACCGCCGGATCCCGACGAACCACTGGAGAAGAGAGCAACCGCCACAGACAGCTTCAACGAAGGAAGAACAGCTGGAGCACCCCGAATCCACAGCGGCTGGACGTCTTCAGAGGATGAGCGAAGCCTTCACAGCTTCGATCGGAGGGGGCGGTTGGCTCAGACTCACCTGCTGTCGGCCCCTGCCCTACTACGAACCACAGAGAAGGAGATGGAGTTGCAAACCCTAGGTTCTAACCCGCCCACACTCAGATTCACTCAAGGAAACAACGAAACTCGCTCAAGAACGCACAAGGTTCCTCACTCAAACACACAGATACGAAGAGAGAGGAGAGAGCTATTCTTTTTGAGAGAGAGATTGATGTGCGGCGCAAATCAGAAGAGTAGAGATTAGGTTTAGAAGAGGGAAGAGGGTAATTATATGTTTGGGCCAAAATGTGTAACCATATTCAGTTGGACCCAACCAACCCATCTAAACAACTTAACAATTTTGGGCTCGGGATTAAAACGGTTGGGCCTACCTTCTCAACAATCTCCACCTTAGGTCCAATAGTTTGCAGGGGTGGCCAAAAATTTTTGGTGGTCATCATCGCCGGTTGCCTCGCATAATTCATGTACGAGGACTTTTATGATTTGCACAAGGCAAATCATTGCTGTGAGGCAAGCACACACCTCTGAAGGAAGTACCTACACCACAAAGGAAGTAAACACACAGTTCAACAGTAAGGAAACACATAGTTCATAAATATGTTAATTAACTAAGATAATAGAAGTACATAGATATCAACCATTATCAAAGTTTAACATATTTTGACATGAAGCAAATTTTTCAAAAGGTAAGCATTTGGTTCCCATGTCAGCTGGGTTAAATTGAGTAGCAATTTTTTCTAAAGAAATCAAATCCTTTTCAACCACATCACGTATAAAATGGAACCTAACATCTATGTGTTTGGTTCGATCATGAAAAACTGGGTTTTTACAAAGCTGAATCGCAGATTGGCTGTCTGAAAACAAAGTTGGTTTATTATCAAGATAACCAATTTCAGAAAGTAAACCCTTTAGCCAAATTGCCTCTTTTATAGCATCAGTGATAGCAACATATTCAGATTCCGTGGTTGAAAGGGCAACTATAGGTTGAAGTTGAGATTTCCAACTTATGCATGAACCACACAAAGTATAAATGTAGGAAGTAGTAGACTTCCTGTTATCTCTATCGTTTGCATAATTGGAATCTACATAACCTACTAGTTTAATACCATTATTACACTTAGAAAATATCAAACCAACATGCTTAGTACATTTCAGGAAACGCAATAACCACTTTAAGGCTTCCCAATGAGGTTTACCCGGATTTGCCATGTATCTACTTAAACAACTTACAGCATAAGCTATATCAGGCCTAGTGCTAACCATAAGATACATAACAGATCCAATTGCATTACAGTAGGGAACCATTTTCATGTCAGAAATTTCAGAATCAGTCCTTGGGGACTGATCCTTACTTAGCACGAAGTGAGCAGCAAGTGGGACATTCACAGGTTTAGAATCAGACATAGAGAACTTAGACAGAATTTTAGCAATATAATCACTTTGTTTTAGCACAAGAACAAACTTATTTCTGTCCCTTTCTATATCCATACCAAGTATCCTTCTAGCATCACCAAGGTCTTTCATTTTGAACTTATCACTAAGACTATCTTGCACATGTTTAATAGATTTCAGACAGAGGCTGATTAGAAGCATGTCATCCACATAAAGGAGCAGAAAAACAGGGACATTTTCAGACACTTTAAAGTACAAGCAGTGATCATATACACTTCTATTGAAATTTAAAGACTTCATGACAGTATCAAACTTAATATTCCATTGTCTAGGTGACTGTTTTAAACCATACAAAGATTTCTTAAGCAGGCACACATGATTAGGATATTTAGGATCAACAAAGCCTTCGGGTTGATTCATATAAATGTTTACATCGAGGTCACCATAAAGAAAGGCAGTGGTTACATCCATTTGTTTCATTTCCCAATTGAAATGAGCAACTAAAGCAAACATGATGCGCACAGTGGTAAACTTCACAACAGGAGCAAAAATTTCAGTGTAGTCTATGCCTTCTTTTTGGGTGAAACCCTTAGCAACTAGCCTAGCTTTGTACCTAACATTTTTCCCATCATTTTTAAGTTTGTACAGCCATTTACATGCAATCACAGAGAAAGAATCATTTCTTTTAACAAGAGTCCATGTTTTATTGTCATGTAAACTTTTAATTTCATCTTTCATAGCTTCAATCCACATATTAGAGTGAGATGACTCAACAGCCTCCTTAAATGACTTTGGTTCATTGCCATCTATCTCATCAAACACATTGAAAGCAAGAAGAGCAAGTTCAAAATCATCAAATCTCCTATTTACAGATATGGGCCTTCTAATTCTATCTCTAGCAAGTTGATAGTCATTTAAATCTGAACAATCAGCTCCACCTTGCTGATTATCACCTAGCTGTTTATGGCATTCAATTTCAGTTTCATCACTTATATCTTCCCCCTGGATGTCATTAACAGTTATAGGTTCAGTTTTAGGCTCCACCTCACTTTGAGAATCATGTAAAATAGGTAAATTAGACACGCATCAGGGAAATTCAGACTCGTTAAAAGTGATGTCCCTACTTATGATGACCTTAAAATCAGAGTTAGACATATCCAGAACTCTATAACCCTTTACCCCTTCAGGATATCCTAGAAAAACACATTTCTTAGCCCTATTATCTAATTTATCTCCCTTTTGGTGGACATAGGCTGCACACCCAAATACCCTAAGGTTAGATAAATCTATAGGCTTACCTAAGAAGACAGATTCAGGACATCTACCTTTTAGGGGAACAGAGGGGGACCTATTTATAAGGTAGGCTGCACACATTATAGCTTCCCCCCAAAAAGGTTTTTCTAACCCACACTTAGCCATCATACATCTAACCCTCTCCAGCAACGTTCTATTCATCCTTTCAGCCACACCGTTTTGTTGGGGGTTATAAGGGACTATTTTATGTCTTTTTATCCCACATTCAGCACATAGTTGATCCATAGAATTATTACAGAATTCAAGGCCGTTATCTGTCCTAAGTGTTTTGATTTTCTTTCCAGTTTGGTTTTCAATCAAGATTTTCCAATTTTTAAAGCAACTAAAAACTTCAGATTTGTTTTCCATTAAAAATATCCAAACTTTTCTGGAAAAATCATCAATAACAGATAAAAAATATCTTTTCCCACCATGTGTGGGCTCACTAGTAGGGCCCCACACATCAGCATGCAAATATTCAAGAATGCACAAACTCTTAGGCACATTAGGGGAAAGGGTGTTTGGGAATTTAACTTTGTTTTGCTTTCCAAGGACACAAAACTCACAGAAAGGCAAACAAGATACATTGTCATTACCAAGCAGGCCATTTTTCTTCAAGATTTCCAAACCTTTATTACTCATTTGCCCTAATCTATCATGCCATAAGCAGGTTTTATCATCAGAGGCATTATTAACCATATTAGAAGCATGTAGAGACTCACAGTAACACACATACAGGTTGTTTTTCTTAACAGCCTTACAGATTACAAGAGAACCCTGCAATATCTTCATAATACCCTTCTCCCCTCTAACCCTTCATCTTCTAGAGCAGCTCAAGAAAGAAGGTTATAGCATAATTCAGGTACATATCTCACATTTTTTAAGGTAAACATGCATCCTGTATCAAATTTCAATTTAATATCTCCTATGCCTATAACCTTACACCTTTTCTCATTAGCAAGAGAGATATAGCCATTTTCTATGATTTTTAGGTTAGAAAATAGTTGTTTATGTGGAGAGATATGGAAAGTACAGCCAGAATCTATTAACCATTCATTCACACCAAGTTGATTCATGCAGGAATTAACAGACAGCAAAGGATCAGAGCAATCAGGGGCAGCAACCATATAAACATCACCTAGATTATCACTGGTTGAAGCATTCACAGAGTTATTATTGTTATCAGCCTTACCCCTCTTAGGTTTAGTGCATTGTTTAGCATAATGACCATAGATCCCACAATTATAGCATTTTCTGCCCTTAGACCTGGAATTAGACCTATCCCTCTTAACCCACTGGGATTTCTTCCCCCCTTTATTATTATTGTTACTGGACCTATCTTTTGACCTGCCCCTCACATGAAGAATTTCATTGTTGCTCTTATTTTTCCCTTACCTTGTTTGATTTCTAACTCTTTACTCTTCAACCCACCTATGACAGTATCTAGGGTAATGTTATCCCTTCCATACTTAAAGGCAGCTTTAACATCATTATAGGCTTCGGGTATAGCATTTAAGAGCACAACAGGGGCATATTCTTCTATATGTTTGTCTCCAGTTAATTTGATATCTTGTATCAGTTTAGTGAAGACATCTAGGTTTCCCTCTATATCCTTATTGAGGTCTAGCTTGAATTTAAAAAAAAAAATCAAGTAAGAACAACCTATTAGTTAGGGAGGTTTCAGTATACAAATCCTTTAATTTTTCCCACAATTCTTTTGCAGATTCCAATATTCCTACCTTTCTAATCACAGTGTCAGACAGATTAAGAAAAATAGTGGAACATGCAAGCTCATTCATTTCGGTGCGCTTTTCAGCAGTATCACTATCAAGATATTCACCAGTTACAGCCCTATAGACTTTTTGTTGAATTAAAACGCACTTTATTTTCTGTTTCCAAATAGAAAAATCAGTTCTCCCGTTAAATGGGGCCATACCATAGGCATTAATACCAGAAGCCATTTTAAAACAGATTTTTCACTCAAGAAAACAGGCAGCGAATTTTTCAGACAAAAAATTCAGATCAGCTGGATTACAAAAAAGGTTTCCAGGGAGCTGGCAAAAGACCTCAACTCAGGAGACAAACAAAAAATTAAACCAACTAAGGCACAAGCGCAGCCACTAAGACAGTGACTGAAACAGGGATATCGGAGCAACAGACAGTTCACAGAGAGGGAAAAAACGAGTAGAGTCACAACCACTAGATCTAGACAAACCCTATTACGCAAAAGAGAAGAAAAAAACCTAATTCTGTCTAACCAATCACCACAAGGCCAACACGAAAACAGATTAAGTGCATACAGAGGCCATTAAAAAATAGGACAACTCCAGGCAGAATACAAAGGCCGTAAAAAAAAACAGATAAGTCACACAATATTATTCATAGACTTATTCAGAACAGCGGAAGCATGCATAGAGCACGTACACCCCGATAGGGTGAAATAATGGGGATTGGGGTTGTGGACCAGAAAACTCGGGGATGGGGTTGGTGACAAGGCCTTTCGGCGAAACACAGAGATTCACAGAGTCAAGTAGAAAACAGAAAAATTCCAATCCTATTGGCACCAGTCGGCCGTTTCTACTGAAATTGAAAGAACGGAGAGGTTTCGAAGCAATACCAGAGCGGCGGCCCTAGGAGAGGGCACTGCCGACCTACCTCACACACCCTGGGGTGCGACGACGTGGACCCTTCAGCGGCGAGACGCGCGGGGCAGTGACCTGGCTCGGATGCCACTGTTACAAATCTTTGCACTGCCGCGGTCCCTAATTACCGCCGGATCCCGACGAACCACTGGAGAAGAGAGCAACCGCCACAGACAGCTTCAACGAAGGAAGAACAGCTGGAGCACCCCGAATCCACAGCGGCTGGACGTCTTCAGAGGATGAGCGAAGCCTTCACAGCTTCGATCGGAGGGGGCGGTTGGCTCAGACTCACCTGCTGCCGGCCCCTACCCTACTACGAACCACAGAGAAGGAGATGGAGTTGCAAACCCTAGGTTCTAACCCGCCCACACTCAGATTCACTCAAGGAAACAACGAAACTCGCTCAAGAACGCACAAGGTTCCTCACCCAAACACACAGATACGAAGAGAGAGGAGAGAGCTATTCTTTTTGAGAGAGAGATTGATGTGCGGCGCAAATCAGAAGAGTAGAGATTAGGTTTAGAAGAGGGAAGAGGGTAATTATATGTTTCGGCCAAAATGTGTAACCATATTCAGTTGGACCCAACCAACCCATCTAAACAACTTAACAATTTTGGGCTCGGGATTAAAAGGGTTGGGCCTACCTTCTCAACAAGGTGCATCATAGAAATAGATTTACGGTTGCATTAAATAAAACGGAGAGAATAAAAAAATGAATTATGTTGAAAATATAATAGCAATAAACATAATTTATATGTTATAATAGTCAGGATGAAACATTGATTTGTACTAAGAATCACAAATGATGAAGTTATTTTGCCTAGAATATTTGAACTCACAAACACAAAACAATATGATGTTGATACGAATTAATATGAGTTATGTACTATTGATGACCAAACAATAACATATAAAGACCAATACTGTTGAAAGAACCATTTGGATATCAACATTATTATTAATGGAGCACAATAGTCAATAGCATAGTGTGATATCTTGATTTGATTAAAGTTATTAAATAGTTGACGAGGGAGATTGAGTGTATAAATTTTTGATGTTATGAGAGTAATAAATCGAATTACATATCAAATAGTTTAAGATCCAAATTTAATATGAATAAAACATGAAACAATGCATGTAGTAAAATCTAATGATTTAACAAATAATCGTTATAATTCATCAATTACGAAGACGGAGAAAAAGAGAAATAATTGGTTGAAAACTTAAATTTTTTCAATAATAACATGTTGACAGTTTTGCACTGAATAAAATGTAATGAAAATTGTTTAACATTAAAATTATAAAATTATGAAGTTAAATCTATCAAATAAAGAAAATAATATATAAGTCTGGATCTAGAAGCATACGTGGTTAATTGATTTATCTATGATTAATTAGTCATATTTTTTAGTCGCATCGAAACACCTGCACCCCATTTAAATAACATATCCAATTAAAAAAATAATATAATATATAAATATTGTTCAAATTAAAAACTAATATTTAGGATTATCAAATAAAATTTATAAATTAATCAAAGTTATATGTTAAATTAATTATTATAATATAAATAATTAAAATTCTCACGCATCGCGTGGGTGCAAAACTAGTTTAATATAACAATTCTATCAATAATCAACTCAAAAAAGAAACATAACTCTAAATAACAATAAATAAAAATGTGAAGACATTTAATAAAATAATTCAATCAGTAAACAAACATAATTATAAATAACTATAAATAAAAATCAGAAGACATTTAATATAACATGTAATCAAATGAAAAAAAAAAACACAAATCTAAATAAAAATAAATAAAAATCAGAAGATATTTAATATAACAATTCAATCAGTAAAGAAACATACCTCTAAATAACAATAAATAAAAATCAGAAAATATTTAATATAACAATTCAATCAATAATAAAATAAAAAAAGAAACATAACTCTAAATAAAATCAGAAGACATTTAATATATTACAACGGCTATAGGGTCGACGACATTAACACTTTTTGCGGGTTTAGCGAGCTCCGTGAGGTGCCGGGTTCCGACCGCTCCCAACCACAACACCGGTCAGATTCCTACAGACCCAACTCCCAATTTCAACAACCGTCCGACTGCCATTCCAAGAGATTGCAGATCGGCGCAAAAGAAAGGAAGGGGATTAGAATCGTGAGAGATAATGGTGAGAGAATAGATTTCGTAATTCACAAAAATAAAATATTAAGAGTAATAATATAATAAGGGGCCTGAAGCCCTAAAGCCGTAAGACCTAAAGTGAATCTAATTTACTAGATGTGTGGTACTGAAACAATATAACACGTTTTACTTATAGTAAATAAGTGCAAAATAGTTTGTTGTTGATTCTCGAGTTAGGTTGTTGGTCCCTACTCCGGCTTTAAAACAATAATTTAAAGTATGTATGTTTGAAAATTTATTATTTTGATATACCATTCACGGGAATAGATATACTTCTTTTTATTTCATTGAAATTTAAGAAATTTAAAACATGTGTGATTTTGAGAATATTTATTTTAATATTGAACATATTATTCAAAAAATGTGCAATCAATATAGGGATAATAAGGTGCATCATAGAAATAGATTTACGGTTGCATAAAATAAAATGGAGAGAATAAAAAATGAATTATATTGAAAATATAATAGCAAGAAACATAATATATATGTTATAATAGTCAGGATGAAACATTGATTTGTACTAAGAATCACGAATGATGAAGTTATTTTTCCTAGAATATTTGAACTCACAAACACAAAACAATATGATGTTGATACGAATTAATATGAGGTATGTACTATTGATGACCAAACAATACCTTATAAAGACCAATAATGTTGAAAGAACCATTTGGATATCAACATTATTATTAATGGAGCACAATAGTCAATAGCATAGTGTGATATCTTGATTTGATTGAAGTTATTAAATAGCTAACGAGGGAGATTGAGTGTATAAATTTTTGATGTTATGAGAGTAATAAATCGAATTACATATCAAATAGTTTAAGATCCAAATTTAATATGAATAAAACATGAAACAATGCATGTAGTAAAATCTAATGATTTAACAAATAATCGTTATAATTCATCAATTTGAAGATGGAGAAAAAGAGAAATAATTGGTTGAAAACTTAAATTTTTTCAATAATAACATGTTGACAGTTTTGCACTGAATAAAAAGTAATGAAAATTGTTTAACACTAAAATTATAAAATTATGAAGTTAAATCTATCAAATAAAAAAAATAATATATATAAGTCTGGATCTAGAAGCATATGTGGTTAATTGATTTATCTATGATTAATTAATCATATTTTTTAGTCGCATCGAAACATCTGCACCCCGTTTAAATAATATATCCCATTAAAAAAATAATATAATGTATAAATATTGTTCAAATTAAAAAGTAAAAACTAATATTTAGGCTTATCAAATAAAATTTATAAATTAATCAAAGTTATATGTTAAATTAATTATTATATTATAAATAATTAAAATTCTCACGTATCGCGTGAGTGCAAAACTAGTTTAATATAATAATTCTATCAGTAATCAACTCAAGAAAGAAACATAACTCTAAATAATAATAAATAAAAATGTGAAGACATTTAATAAAACAATTCAATCAGTATACAAACATAATTCTAAATAACTATAAATAAAAATCAGAAGACATTTAATATAACAATTCAATCAGTAAAGAAACATACCTCTAAATAACAATAAATAAAAATCCGAAATCATTTAATATAACAATTCAATCAGTAATAAAATAAAAAAAGAAACATAACTCTAAATAAAATCATAAGACATTTAATATATAACCACGGCTATAGGGTCGACGACATTGACACTTTTTGCGGGTTTAGCGAGCTCCATGAGGTGCCGGGTTCCGACCGCTCCCAACCACAACACCGGCCAGATTCCTACAGACCCAACTCCCAATTTCAACAACCGTCCGACCGCCATTCCAAGAGATCGCAGATCGGCGCAAAAGAAAGCAAGGGAATTAGAATCGTGAGAGATAATGGTGAGAGAATAGATTTCGTAATTCACAAAAATAAAATATTAAGAGTAATAATATAATAAGGGGCCTGAAGCCCTAATTCCGTAAGACCTAAAGTGAATCTAATGTACTAGATGTGTGGTATTGAAACAATATAACACGTTTTACTTACAGTAAATAAGTGCAAAATAGTTTGTTGTTGATTCTCAAGTTAGGTTGTTGGTCCCTACTCTGGCTTTAAAACAATAATTTAAAGTATGTATGTTTGAAAATTTATTATTTTGATATACCATTCACGGGAATAGATATGTTTCTTTTTATTTCATTGAAATTTAAGAAATTTAAAACATGTGTGATTTTGAGAATATTTATTTAATATTGAACATATTATTCAAAAAATGTGCAATCAATATAGGGATAACAAGGTGCATCATAGAAATAGATTTACGGTTGCATAAAATAAAATGGAGAGAATAAAAAATGAATTATGTTGAAAATATAATAGCAAGAAACATAATATATATGTTATAATAGTCAGGATGAAACATTGATTTGTACTAAGAATCACGAATGATGAAGTTATTTTTCCTAGAATATTTGAACTCACAAACACAAAACAATATGATGTTGATACGAATTAATATGAGGTATGTACTATTGATGATCAAGCAATACCATATAAAGACCAATACTGTTGAGAGAACCATTTGGATATCAACATTATTATTAATGGAGCACAATAGTCAATAGGATAGTGTGATATCTTGATTTGATTGAAGTTATTAAATAGCTGACGAGACGAGGGAGATTGAGTGTATAAATTTTTGATGTTATGAGAGTAATAAATCTAATTACATATCAAATAGATTAAGATCCAAATTTAATATGTATAAAACATGCAAGAATGCATGTAGTAAATCTAATTATTTAACAAATAATCGTTATAATTCATCAATTACGAAGACAGAGAAAAACAGAAATAATTGGTTGAAAACTTAAATTTTTTCAATAATAAGATGTTGACAGTTTTGCACTGAATAAAAAGTAATGAAAATTGTTTAACATTAAAATTATAAAATTATAAAGTTAAATCTATCAAATCAAGAAAATAATATATAAGTCTGGATCTCGTAGTGTACGTGGTTAATTGATTTATCCATGGTTAATTAGTCATATTTTTAGTCACATCGAAATAATTAAAATTCTCACGCATCGCATGGGTGCAAAACTAGTTTAATATAACAATTTTATTAGTAATCAACTCAAGAAAGAAATATAACTCTAAATAACAATAAATAAAAATGAGAATACATTTAATAAAACAATTCAATCAGTAAACAAACATTATTCTATATAACTATAAATAGAAATCAGAAGATATTTAATATAACAAGTAATCAAATGAAAAAAAAAAACACAAATCTAAATAAAAATAAATAAAAATCAGAAGACATTTAATATAACAATTCAACTAGTAAAGAAACATACATCTAAATAACAATAAATAAAATTTAGAAAAAATTTAATATAACAATTTAATCAGTAATAAAACAAAAAAAGAAACATAACTCTAAATAAAATCAGAAGACATAATATATTACCACGGCTATAGGGTCGACGACATTGACACTTTTTGCGGGTTTAGCGAGCTCCGTGAGGTGCCGGGTTCCGACCGCTCCCAACCACAACACCGGCCAGATTCTTACAGATCAGACTCCCAATTTCAAAAACCGTCCTTCCCTTTCAGCCCAAGGTACATTCGGCCGCCCACAAATGAATTGGTCCATGAACATGCATGGATACACTGTTTCACTGAAATGGTCATAAGCTTCGAACCCTTTGGCGAAGTTCACCGCCATCTTATCCCTGTACGGTTGCTAACCAACCGTGTTCTGCTCCCAGAATTTCCCATCGTGCAAATATTTGAACTATTGATCGGTTATGCGCCTTACTGAATCACATCTAAATCTCCTTGCAACTGAATTTTGTGATTTGACTGTAGCATCATATATCCAACAACTCCAAGTTGCTAGGTCGATTCTCAATGTCAACCAATGTTCTCCAACATTATATGGCATAAGTAGCTGGAAAAAGAGGATTTGTTATCATAATTTACAAGCATGTTGAAACAATAAATTCCACAAATACTTACCACATAAGCATTGTACCAAGGCTGAGAACATAGATTATCCTCTCCTTTAATGAACTGTAGCAATTCTGCTGAAACACCCGGTGGTTTTGCTCGAGCCGGAAGATTTACTGGATAAGACTTGTTATTAGGGGTGAGCATGAGTCAAGCCGGCTCGCAAGCTACTCGGGATCGGCTCGAAAAAAACTCGAAATCGACTCGATAGTAATCGAGCCGAGCTCGAGCTCGAGCTATTCGAGTAGCTGTCGAGCTCGAGCTCGAGCTTTGTGATACTCGATTCGACAGGCTCGCGAGCCTTATCGAGCTCGAGCTTGAGTCGAGCTTGGGTTCGAGCTAGGCTCACGAGCCTTATCGAGCTTAATATAATTTTAATTTTTATTCCTAAATTTATTATTTAATAATAAAAAATATAAATTTTTAATTAAAAATTAAAATAAATTAAAATAATCGAGCTCAATCGAGCCGAGTCGAGCTTGACGAGTTTGACCTCGAGTCGAGCTCGAGCTTGAAAATTTGAGCTCGATCGAGCCGAGCTCGAGCTCGAGCTTAGAAATTTCGAGTCGAGCTCGAGCTCGAGCCTGGCCATACTCGGCTCGACTCGGCTCGTGATCACCCCTACTTGTTATCCTCTCCTTTAATGAACTGTAGCAATGTTGCTGAAACACCCGGTGGTTTTGCTCGAGCCGGAAGATTTACTGGATAAGACTTGTTGAATAAAGCCTATATTTCATATACGAAACGGAACAGTTAAAAAACATGTAAATTTATTAAATAAATACAACATTGAATGTAAATAAATAAGTTCTCACCTGGAATCTCGTGCTTATAATGCGAACTTCATCGGGGTTACAAGCAGAGAAGATAAACATGTTATTTGAAATCAGCTTTACACTGCGGGCATGTAAAACACATGTTAAATAACACGTTCTATTTAATTAAATAAATACAACATTGATTTAAATAAAGAAATTCTCACCAGAGAGCACGAACAAACATCTCTATTTGATCCACGGTTAAGTATGTGTACGAATTCTCGAGTTCTTAAAAAAAGGCATTCGTGAGGTGCTTGCCACTTGTTTGTGAAATCCGGATCTTATCTGCTGGACCTTGTCAGAATAATTGGTAAGATTCCCTTATAAGCTTATTCACATAGACAGGTCCAAAATACTGGACAATGGGTTCCATGTCCTCGTCATCATCAACATCACCACCAGATGTCTGCATTGCAATTAAGATTATTAAATTAAATTGGCAAAATAGGACTAAAATCTATAAATTATACCTGTGGTGCGTGAGAACGTGGCTGATGTTGTGCCAAAATACTAGATAACCGGGGCTCATGCTGTGGCATTGGTTGAGAAGACGAAGCATCTGATCGCCAGCACGAAGAAGTAACCACTTCATGAATGTACTCCTTCAAAGTTGGCACAACTTCATCCCGAATGAAGTGTTTGATATCATCTAATACGAACTGTTTGATTCTCCCAAATAGATTCGCATCTCTCTCTTGCCTACGTTCTTCCCCGCCCGAAGATGAAGAAGAACTACGCATCATCTGCCGTTTCTGTCGTCTCCTTCTTCTCACTAGCGGTGATTCCGGCTCTGAATCTTGCTCAGTCTCCACATTTGGCTGCTCAGTTGCATGCTCAGTGGCATGCTCCTGGTGGGTGAGAATGCAGATCATTCACCGCTACTTCAACCATTACTCCGGAAAAATCATTTACTGGTATCTCCATTGAAGGGTTATCCTCTTCAAAATATTGCATTGCTGACCCATGATCTTCTATTGGAATTTGAGTAGATATTGGACCCACATACTTCACACCCATCTTATCCTGTCCTTGTGCCGATCGCCAATATTGGCTACTCATCTCCGATGGCGAAGGAGGTAGGGCAGTTACCACATTAAGCTGCAATTTTTAAACAAATAGGATAATATAATCAATTTCAATGTAAAACAAATATAAAACAAAAATTACCTGTTGGGAGAAAAAAGATATCCAATCTTTTATACTGGATCTTCTGAACCGCCACTTCAACATACGTGGCATAGCATTTGGTTTAACTAGCCAGGCACAAGCCTGCCCCAATTGAGGAATGACCTCATAGGCCCAAACCTAACAACATTATCCAAAAATTAGATTATTACAACAAGTAATAATGACAAAGATCAAGGTAACAAATGGTCACAATTTCATACAATGACAAAGATCAAGGTAACAAATGGTCACAATTTCATACCTGCAGTACCCAAAATGGACCAGGAAGATGAAGGGTTTTTCCCTCAAGTTGATTCCGAGTATTGGGTATATGAGTTCTATAATACAAGAGTGTTTTGTATGCGTATGTACCCCATGGAAATTGGTTCCATGCATCATGATCCTCACTTAAAACATACAACCACTTCTCTATTTTCGTTTTTTCAGTATACCCAAGTACAAAAAATCAAAATGCTAATATATTAGCTACCCTGAGGTACAATAACCTATGTGTAAAATCAACCCTTTTCTGTTCAAACCTCTCCAAAAGTTGTTTACTACTTAGGATTTCACATCCACAAAAGACTCGGAATACAGTACTAGATTCTAAGTTATGGCGTGCAGTAGGATCGATTAGGGCTGTTCCAAAATTCAAACTGGAAATAAGGGCGAATTCGCTTTGTGAAAACATGAGATCATGTCCACAAACTCTAAACCTTAACAACTCAGGATTATTGGACTTAATCTCATGACTAAATAGTTCAATTAATGATAAAGAAGAAGAGAGTCCATTATCCGCCCAATCCAACAAATGTCCAAAAACCCCTGCCCGAAAATCATTAACTAAATCTTGTTTTCCTACATCAAATAATGTCTTCCTAATGATATCTAGGACCTTACATTTATAATATAAATTAGTTTTAGGTTTACTTCCATGGACTTCATATCGAATATATTCACCCTGCTTGATATCAAAACCAAAAAAAAACCGCAATCACATAAATGCACGGTTCTAACAACAAAACCACAAAACTCAATATCAAATGCACGGTGAAAACATGACAAAATCGATAACAATTCATTCGCAACTATGCATTATATAACTAACATAAACAAAGTAATTCAATCCAAAAACTAACAGATATCATATAATCAAATCAAAATCCAAAAACAGATCGGTTTTCTTATTATAAAATAGTGAAAAAAATCTTCCAAAAAAAACAAACAAACATGCATACCTGTGTAGTTGACATTTTTGCCGGTGGTGGGTGTGCAGTTGCCGAAAATAATATTGGAGGGGGACGACGGGTGGTGGTTCGAACAGTCGTGCGATTGAATTCCAGATACTGTCGTCTATTGTCGAGTAATTCACGCCCAATTTTTAGGTTAAAATAAAAAAGGGATGGAACTAAACAAAGCCCGAGTTCCAGCTATATTGCTCGACTTCCATCTCAATTGACCGAATTCCAGCTGGATTGTTGAACTTCCAACCGAAATTCCAGCCTTTATTATTCGAAAAAAATGTCGATTTAAAATATTTAAACTCCGACTTCCATCCAAAATTTCGAGTTCCAGCTCAATTAGCCGACTTCCAGCTGGATTGTTCGACTTCCAGCCCAATTTCAAAAAAAAAAGATTATTTGAATTAATTCTGGATTTAATATATTTTAATTCCGACTTCCATCCGAATTTTTCGAGTTCCAGCTCAATCAGCCAACTTCCAGCTGGATTGTCCGACTTCCAGTCCAATTTTAAAAATATAAATTATTTGAATTAATTCTGAATTTAATATATTTTAATTCCGACTTCCATCCGGATTTTTCGAGTTCTAGCTCAATTAAACGAGTTCCAGCTGAATTGTTCGACTTCCTGCCCATTTTCAAAAAAAAATATTTGAACTAACTCGGGATTTAATATATTTTAATTCCGACTTCCATCCGGAATTTAATTGGATTTCCAGCTGCTTGACGTATTTCCAGCCTGATTTCATATGACTTTCATTCGAATTATTAGTCCAAGGATATTTAAATATAATTTTTTCCTATTTTGCAGAATATGATTTAATATATTTAAACCCGACTTCCAGCCGGATTTATTCGAGTTCCAACTGGATGTGCATTTCCAGCCGAATTTTAAATATTGAACAATAAATATTATATTTAATTATTTGCACTTATCTGAGAATAAATAAAAAAATGAGTTGTGTCAAAAAAAATTTATAAAGAGTGAAGTGGTTACACATTTCACACAAATCAAGAGAAGTGATGTTGTGATTAAGACATTTTAACCTACAAAATCTTACTTTTGCTATTTTGTGAAATTTTTCATAAGACTTGTTATACATGAGTTTTGCTTTATAAATTTTGCTATTTCAGATTTCGCCTCATAAAATATAGGGAAAACTATAAAAAATACCTTATAGTATTGGTTAACTATGAAAAATATCCTAATGTTTGCTTTTCCTTGAATTATACCCTAAAGTTTTATTTTGCCCACTAAAAATACCCTTTACTATGAAATATATCCTAAAGTTTCTCATATCATTGAATTATATTCTAATGTTTGCTTCTGTCAATTAAAAATACCCTAAGTCGCTAACGGTGTTAAAATTTTAATACAACATATGCCACATATATCACCAAAGAAATAGAAATGTCACACATTATTTAATTTATGATTCATAAAAATTTTAACATCAAATCAAATATTAGTAGGAATGTCAATTTCGCCCGAAAGCCCGATTAACCCGAGCTAAAATACGGGTTAGGGTCAAAATATTTTAGCCCGAATAGCCTGAGACCGAATAACCCGAAGCCCAAAACCCGATGGGTTGGCCCGATTAACCCGATTACTTTTTTATTAATATATTTATCATAATTATAGTACTAAAATCTATTTTTGATATTTTAGATCATATATATTAATTAAATTTTAAGTTATATAATTGTATTCAGTTCAAATAGTATTCAATACATAGTTAAATTTATTTACTTACGAATTTAAAATATATTTAAATATTGCTCAAATTAAAAATAATATATTTTAATAGTTAAATTAATCATTATATAAGAGTTTGTGATGTGTTTTGTATTTTTTATAAGAGAAAAGTAATATTTTATTTATTTTTTATTATTTAAAATATTAAAAGAGTGAAAAGATATTAAAAATAAAAATAATTAATAAATTCATTGGCCCGACGGCTAGCCCAAAAACCGACGGGTTAGGGTCAACATTTTTTAGCCCGAAAAAATTTCAGTCCGATTTGACCCGGATCGATTAACCCGCAGCCTGATAGGACTGACCCGAAACCCGACGGGTTAGCCCGATGGACATCCCTAAATATTAGGGTATAATTCAATAATAAAGAAAATATTGGAATATTTTTTTTATAGTTGAGGGTATTTTTAATTGACATAATGAAACATTAGGGTATAATTAAAGAAAGGAAAAATAATAGGATATTTTTCATAATTGACCAATAATTTAGGGTATTTTTCATAATTTTTCCTAAAATAAACCGAATACAGACAATCAAAATAGGAATCTTTTCCATCTACTACTACTGCTGACGGCTATAACTCCAAAAATATTTCACTCACCATTTCTTCAAGAAACACACACTAAATTTCTCCAAGAAACGCGCACTAAGTGTCAACAATCTTGTCTGATGGGTTGGGAGAGGATCCTCGCTCGTAGAAATCTTGCCGGAGCATTCATCAAGAACCAGAGCCTTCGATTTTGCAGCAGTAATGCCGGTTTGCACCGCCGCCTCTCCCCTTCCCCTCCGCCGCCGGAGCTTCCGGCTTTCGACTACGAGCCGAAACCGTACAGCGGGCCCTCGGCCGATGAGGTTTTCGAGAAGCGCAAGAAATATTTGGGGCCGTCTCTTTTCCACTATTACCAGAAGCCCGTAAGCACGCGAACTCAAATTTTTTATTTTTTTTTTCGTACATGATCTTTGAACTAATATTTTTTTTGGCAATCGAACAGTTGAATATTGTGGAGGGTAAGATGCAGTATTTGTTTGATGAGAGCGGGAGGCGTTATCTGGATGCATTTGCAGGAATCGTAACGGTTTCGTGCGGTCATTGCCACCCTGAGATATTGAGTGCTATAATTGAACAGAACAAGCTTCTTCAACATGCAACCACCATTTATTTGCATCACGCCATAGCTGATTTTGCAGAAGCTTTGGCTTCGAAAATGCCTGGCAATCTCAAGGTTTTTTTCAATTTGATCCACGGCATTTGATTTATTTGACAATCACTGTTACTGGAATGGTAGATTGAATTTGTGTGTAGTGTTTATATCTGGGAAGTTAATCTTGTTTTGGTTGATGCTCAAGGATTGATTCTTGATTTTGAAGGAATTTGAGTTGCATTGTCTTTTAAGCGGATGAACTATACTTATTCTTGTGGTTGAATGTATGATGACATGTCTGATGAAATGAGTGTTGATTCGAGCTTTTCTTGGAGAGTAGGTTGTGTATTTTGTCAACTCTGGGACAGAAGCTAATGAGCTAGCTATGCTCATGGCAAGACTGTACAGTGGTAACCTTGGCATGATCGCGTTGAGGAATGCGTATCATGGAGGCAGTTCGAACACAATTGGGCTTACTGCTCTTAACACATGGAAGTATCCAATTCCTCAGGTTTATCATTGTCTTCCTTTATACCTTTTATCAGGTTTTCGACTGTACCTATCTGCAAATTGTGTGATTCGTGGTGAAATTCTGCAGGGCGAAATCCATCATGTTCTGAACCCGAATCCATATCGTGGAGTGTTTGGTTCAGATGCCCAGCGTTATGCTGAGGATGTTCAAGATCATATTGATCATGGAACTTCAGGAAAAGTTGCTGGATTTATTGCTGAAACAATTCAGGTCTGTCTCAGATTTTAGACTGCTAATATATTTCTTAATATTGAGGTCTCATTTATGCCTTTGTGGTTCAAACCTCTATCATCTGTTTTCTGACTGACTACAGGGAGTTGGGGGAGCAGTCGAATTAGCTCCTGGATACTTGAAATCTGTTTATGACATTGTTCATAAAGCAGGTGGTGTCTGCATTGCTGATGAAGTGCAGACGGGCTTTGGTCGCACGGGGAGCCACTACTGGGGTTTTGAGACCCAAGGAGTTATTCCAGATATAGTTACTATGGCTAAGGTATTATTTAGACTCTGTCTTGTCTTTTCCCTGACTGGTTAAGTTTGTGCAGCCTTCATTTATTGATTACTGAAATCTTAATTCACAGGGTATAGGCAATGGTTTGCCCCTTGGAGCTGTGGTGACAACACCTGAAATAGCAAGTGTTTTATCACAGAAAATACAGTTCAATACTTTTGGAGGCAACCCTGTTTGCTCAGCTGGTGGATTAGCTGTGCTTAAAGTTATTGATAAAGAGAAGCGTCAACAGCATTGTGCTGAGGTGGGCTCCCACATGATCGGGCGCCTGAGAGAACTTCAGCAGAAACATGACAGTATTTCTCCTAACCTAGTTATTTTCTCTAAATAGTCTCTGGCTGCATTATATATGAATGGAACTCCTCTCGTTCGACAGTAATTGGTGACGTGAGAGGAAGAGGCTTAATGGTCGGAGTAGAACTTGTGTCTGACAGGAACCAGAAGACACCGGCCAAGGCAGAAACTGCAGTGCTGTTTGAGAGCCTTAGAGGTTTGCATAACCTAATAAAAATCCCTTCACAGCTAACTAATAACCCCATTTACTCCTTGTATTCTTTAACTACAGTGAATTAATCAGGCATGTTTTCTGTGATTACAGAACTCGGAGTTTTAGTAGGGAAAGGTGGACTTCATGGGAATGTTTTCAGGATCAAGCCCCCTATGTGTTTCACCAAAGATGACGCAGGTATACTTCTGTTCAATAGCTACACTTTGTGATATACTTCCGAATTCTGTGACCTAAATGTCTTGTTTTTTCGATTATTTCTCTACGTGCAGACTTCCTAGTAGATGCATTGGACTATGCCATGTCAAAGTTGTGAAAAGCTCAAGATTTCTTCAAACAAGAACCTAGAAGTTACAGTTCACCTATGTAAGAACTCAGATCCTTTCTGCTTCTTCCTCTAGTAAGTAGCTTCTTAAAGTTCTCTGAATGTTTGAGTTGTTTCGAACGCATACAAAATCTTTGACACATCTATCTGAATAATGATTCAATGCTATTATCTACTGAGTTTTTGCATCTGAGCATGCTTAGGCATATGTACAGTTCTTGCTGCAGCATGATGCCCTAGGTCTGTTTGATTTCATACTTCTTGCTAAAATATAGAACAGAATGAAGAGGTATAAGCTAGGAAAGTGGATCTGTTTCATCAATAGAGACAAGCAAATAGCAGGATAATCAAACCTGAAAAAAGTGTGAGCAAGCTAAATGATCATATTTACAAATTCTCACTCATAAGAAGCACCTCAAAAATGTGCAAAAACCTGAGAATGAGTTCATCTCTGGGTCTGTTCACGAGGGCGAGACGACCAGCATGAGCTCAGAGTCCGCAGGCGTTGCAAGTACTCCCCCAAGGCAAGGAGGCCTCTGGCTGCTTGACGGGTGGTTAGGATGCGTGAGATCTGCTGTAGTGTTTCTTTTCGAAGATGATCAGCCTGCGAGAACGCGGATAAGATGGAGATGGAGGAGCGAGAACGGGTGGATAAAGGTGATCAAGATTCTTACCTGAATGACGAACCGGACCAGAGCTTCCATCTTATCCATGGCAGCTTCAATCTGAGGGAGGTAGTTCGCATGGCGCAGTAGGCCATCGGCTATGGCCTCGGCTAGAATGAATTGGAGCTTTTCCATTCCCTGCGACAGCGCATCCTCTGCTTGCTGACATGATTGTGTGAGATTAACAATGTCCAAACGTTGCTGGTCGGACAAGGGATCTAGGTGCGGAGACAGAACCTGCTGATAAACACACTACAGCCCCTCAACGAAACATCATTTTGGAACAGAACTCGAAAGAAAGCACCTTGCCTATGACTAAGAGGTCATGAGTTCGAGCTTTTCAAGAATATCTGGGTATATGAGTTTAAACTAGTTGATTTACCTTCAGGAGCTCAGAAGGCCGGAAACCCCCGATCCACAGGAAGAAACGCTCAGCCGACGTCTTCCACATCCCGGACATGACGTAGAAAACATCAGCTCTCACAGCTGCAGCTTTCATGGAGAAGAGATCATAATAATGCCTCATTCCACCATCAACAAACATACTTAGCTCCACTTCTCCAATATCAGAAAGCAAAGCATTCTTCAAGTCTGAGATTTGTCGATTCTGTTCCTCCACCCAGTGTCCATACTCCATTTCAAACGCAGTAATGCCTGTAAGTTCCATGAACATGAAGCTTACCCGAACATCGCTTAATCCAACCGACTCTTTTTGGTAAGAACGAACCTGGATTTGTATTTCCTGCATAAGCAAGCTGACTAGCATCTATACCACCTCCTAAGCCTTGCTGCAAAGCATCTCTGCTTTAGTCATCTACTCATTACTTGTAATAATCAATCATGCCCAACATTCTACCTGCTGTCTGGCTCTGTCAAGCTCTTGCTCCAACTGAATGAGTCTCAGTTTGCTGTTTTCTAACTGCTGTACGTAGGCCTGCCAAACGACATTCCCATCAACTCGATATTAGTTTGATCATTATAACGTCCTTGCCTCGTCTTACCTTCTTCCTC
Organism: Plectranthus barbatus; assembly: GCA_026898455.1. Taxonomy (NCBI): domain Eukaryota; kingdom Viridiplantae; phylum Streptophyta; class Magnoliopsida; order Lamiales; family Lamiaceae; genus Plectranthus; species Plectranthus barbatus. Next base: position 209,060 of record JAPKLW010000950.1, on the reverse strand, counting down.
AGACGGCTCTTACGAGCAGCCTCCCGGTTCTGTGCTAGGCGTCTCAATGCCTGCAACGATGATCGTGTTAAAATTTGATGGTGCTGTAGTTTTGTGTGATGAGAGATGGAGTTGAGATCTACCTTGTCATCAGGTTTGCTTGCTTCTTGATCATTCCTATTTGAAGCAGCAGCAGTTCCATGTGAAGTATCCTCTGACTGCAGACACACCAGAAAATAAAGTTCAGACATGGTATGGATCCAGCAAGTGAGCAGACATAGTTTGTGAGCTGCACCTGGTTGTCTAGGTTAGAATTCACCTCCAGCATCATGGGTGGAGACGCGTCGAGCAGCGCGTTTCCCCTGAAATCGCCCCACATGTTCATCTGATGGACCGGCTCGTACAGCCCCATCCGTCTCGAGGGAACAAACTCTGTGGTTGCAGAATTCATCCTGAACTGCTCACTCTGCTGCAAACTACATCACCATAAACAAAGCAACCAAGGTTAGAACAAAACGTGTGTAGCACTGATTGTCCAAACTAAGAGGAGAAAGGGAATCATATCCATAAAGCTTCGATTTGGCAGAAATATGGAATCTTGAATGATCATGTCGGTTTCTGACATTGGTTCATGCAGAATTCAATTCTCCATTTCATCTTAAATCCGATTATCTTTTATTTCTCTCTCCACCAAAACTGGACTTCTTACACTGAACAACATACAATATACATGAACTAGAAATGATCGAGACCCTCTCAAACCGAGCAACATCACAAAAGAAATCAAATCAAGATTCTGCTAAACAACCCTCAGTTTCCATTCCCAAGAAAAACCTGTTCAGAGAGAGAGAGAGAGAGAGAGAGAGAGAGAGAGAGAGAGAGAGACCTAGGTGGGTGAAAGTATGAGAAATGAGGTGATTTATTCGGAGTCAATGGGAGGCCCTCCGCAAGCAAAGCAACAGAGAGCGAGAGAAAGTGTTGATCAAAACTCCACCATCTCGCAAGCGCAGGTTGCTGCAGTGAAGAAGAAGAGTCGAATATGAGTGTAAAGGCAACATCTTTTTCAAAATATTTCTATTTAAATGCCCAAATTCCTTTTTCTTTTTTCTTTTTTTTTTAAAAAAAAAAAAGAAGAAAGAAAGAAAGAAAAGAGTTGAATCAGTAGGAGTGTCTGTTGCATATAAATTATGGGAGATGATGGAGTGGTGAAGAAAGAATATTGATAAAATAATAGCAATAGGCAGTGATGAGTGTGTGTTGTAATCGTAAGCTACAGTGCATGAAGGAGAAGACATTGGTGTACCCACTGAGACAAAGGAGAAGCAACGCAACACTGTTTTCTAGTGCTTATGGTTTGTGTTGAATATGCCCACCACCTCTCACCCTCACTGCACTTTCCTTGTTTCCCCATTTTTTGCATTTCTTCTCATATATACCTTCCATTCTTATTAATCATCACATGTTATTTTCATTATAAAATAAATAAATATTATGTTAATATATGCAATGAAATTACCAAAAAAATATATAACTCTTTTTTTTGGAGTGTTCTGTTCATGATTTGCGTTGAATATGCGCACCAGGTCACTCTCACTACATTTTGCTCTCTCTAGCTCATCACTCAATCATTAACCCCCTCTCTCACTTATTTCAATATTTTTAATTAATATTTCATTAGAATAAATATTGAACATCTCTAATTGGATTGATTCATGGATAATTATCATTCACACACACACACTGTATACAAGATTTTCTTATCCACTTATTGGATGAAAGCTTAGATTTGTGGTTAAATGAAAAACTTTAATTTATAAATCTTAGTGGTACAATAAATTCCAATTCATATTCATAAGATTTAGGAATATTCTCCTTGAAGATAAACAAAACCAACTTTAGCTGGACCACATCGTCTTCATTTATACAGTAACAAAAAAAATAAAATAAAATTGATTGTATTAACATTTCCAAGTTGTATTTAGTGAACATAGATTGGGGTCAATTCTTTTTTCTGTTATTCTTAAAAATATTTATGACTCATTTTGTAGATAAATGTCGGAAAATTTAGTTAATGTGTGAAACTAATTTTTGTTATCATTCACAAAGTTGAGAAGCTAGACTAATAGTAGATGTTATATATTAAATTTTGTTAAGGTGTCCATTTTATTTTTACAATATCTGGCTTGTACTTCTGTTTAATATTTTATAGTTAATCTCATAAATAATATAAATATAACACACATTCTATCCACTAAACACCACAAATCTTCTTTTATTTTTTTTAATTAAGTTAAAAAGTCCTTGAATAAATAAATAAATTGGCTCCAAATATTACCTCCAAAGTTGTGCAACCCTAACACCTCAACTTTTTTGCTAATCAATGACTCTTCAAATCTTTTAGAGGCATTCATAACCCTAACTAAATCGAGTTGCCGCAGATTATTATTATTATTTTGTTAATATGTAGAATATTTAGAATTTTTTAAAATGTGATGATATAATCCAAGAGGGGTGATTCTAAATTTTGGATTAGATTATGGGTTAACATACCATAAGTGTAAAACTAGAATTCGACTCAATTCAACTTAAAATATTCTAATTCAACTAAATCTTGGATTAGAACAGTTAAGTGGTACACTCTCAGAAAGACCATTTCATCAATTCTATTTTGTGAAATAGGTTTTTTCTTTAAAAATTTTCATTCATAAATTATATGTTTAGTTATAGCTCATATATTACATATAAATATAATTTATTAATTCAATAAAATTCATATATTTTCCGATATCTTTGTCTCATAATGTACATGTTTATAATAAATTGGAAGTTTTATCAAATTCAGGACCACAAAGATAATTTAATTATCAATTCAAGATTCGAAAGATCATATGTTGGTCCCGGTTTTATCAGAGTAGATTTCATTTGCACAACGGAATTGAATTTATTGTTTCAGGTAAATTTGCATTTATTCTAGCTGATGGTGACGTGTTAGCTTGATTTGTCAAATCTTTGAGTTCAGGTGTTTAAAGTCAATTATGCTTAAAATCAATTTTACAAAGTATACTGCAACACTTGAGTGTTGACTTTTAAATGAGAGTAAGCTGACAGTATGAAAGAAAGCAGTAAATGACAAATGATTATAGTGGTTCGGACTCTAAAGGTCCTACGTCCATTCTCAGATGTAAGTTTAGAAATCCACTAAGTGTTGGATTTACAAGGTGCTCCTACGATCTATCGTTTGCTGAATAATGTCTTGTTCTTCTGTCCACAAGCTCACTTGCCTAGTCATTTGCTCGTCCTTCACTTCTCAACTTCTTGGAGTGTGGGCACACCACGAGCCTCCTCGTCGTTAGAATGAGGTGTTTATAGTTTTTCCGAATTTTCAGCACGATGATAGATTGCCCGTAAAGTCAGAGTAGAAGACGTACTTGACTGTTGTAATCTTTCTTGAAGAGAAAGATTACTAAGAAGACGTACTTAGAAGACATACTTGACTGTTGAAATCTCCGGTATTTATAGTTGTGAGGTTGAAGGTTTGAATTAAATATTCGTTAGAGACAAATTGGAGGATGTACAATCGAATGTTTCTTTTGACTCCTGTACTAGGCAGGTAGGTGGTGCTTTTTCCAGATGTTCTGCATCTGCTCCATTTTTTTTTGGCAACGTCAGTGACTGTTCGCTTTTGTGTCAGACCGACAGTATTGTCAGTTTGAGGAATCTCGAACTAGTTGTTTTAGGTATCAAAACTTGGTGTTTCGTGCTTGCAGACTTTAAGGAATCTCCAATCCTTAAAATCTGTACTTTTCAGTACGTTCCTCAAATGATTCTTCTTGTTTCTTTGCACTAGGACCTGGACTTGGAAATTCATGCTGATGTAGTCATTCTTGCAAGTCTATACTGATGATATCATCCTTCAGTATACGCTAAGTTCCTATGCTCCTAAGTTTGGTATACTAGTTGAGACCATATTTGCTGGACTCATACTTGCTGGACTCCAAACTCATCAGTCAGACTCATATTCTTCTAGACTTGCAAGTTTGGCTCGAATCTTGGTCTGTTGAGTCTTAGCTCGTTCCAGACTGATTTACCTGTCTAGTCTTTAGATTAGTTCCAACTTACAACTCAATATAGATTATATACATGACTTTACATTTTGTGACTATACTGAAACTATCTAAAAACAAACTAAGATGACTTTAATATATTTTGACCCACCAAAATATAATATCACGAAAAAAATTCTAACAAATTTCCTAACATAATATAATTCTTATATAAATTTGGAATAAAAATTCCTAACTGAAAATACTAGAAATTAAATTGTGAAATGGAAAGTTTTGGAATAAATTTACTAACTATCCCAAATTATATTTGATGACAACTAACAAGTAATTTGTTTACCCAAGTAAATGATTTGTATTAGGAGATAGGAATAATATATATATATATATATATATATATATATATATATATATATATATATATATATGTAAATAAAGATATTATCCAAATATAATATTAAAGGCACTTAAACTTTGTAAATTTTTTAGTGATATAAACACATAAATTATGAGGGTAAATTCTGTTGCCACATAAAGGAACACCTTTTATGTATATTTGTTTAATTAGGTGCAAATCTCAAAGCTAGTAGCACAATGTTGTTAAATTAATTCCAAAGTGGAAATCAACTTTTTGGATCACATGCCAAATTCATTATTGGTCCTTTCTAATTTCTATGACTCAATTCACAATAATGTTATTTTTCAGATAAGAAAAATCTCAATAATATATGTAGGAGTGCTTAGGTGTTAAAGCCATTTAACATATTAAATGAGATAAGTTTCAATAAGTTTTACTTTTTAATTTGAGTTGATCAATTATCATAAGTTCATGAAGTTTATTTGTGTATATTTTGTCTTTAATTTAATTCAAAGTTGAATTCAAACATTATAAATACTGTTTTGTTCAATGTATAGAGAAAAATAATAAAACTATTATATTATTTGGGATATGATTTTTAATGAACTCACTACTTGAATTTATTTATTCATTTAAGATTTTTTTTTTCAATAGTAAGATCTTGTTATTTCTACATAGGAAATACATGACAATAGAAATTATGATTCTATAATACATATTTATTTAAGTAGATGAAAAAAAATTAATTAATCACAATATGATGTTGCTTGTATTTTATGCTAAAAAACTTGCACGTGAAAATTGATAATCTCATACAGGCCCAATCCATTAGATAATTTATTTTTAAAATTAGATTACGCCTTAATATTTATTAATGAAACTAGTATTGCACCACGCGATGCGTGAGAATTTAATTATTTGTATTTAAATAATAATTAAATATTTAAATTTTAAATATGTGTAAATCATAAACTTGTATAATATATAGATAGATAGATAGATAGATAGATAGATAGATAGATAGATAGGAAGAGAGATTACAATCTTCCCGTGAGAAAGTGAGAAAATATTGATTAGTTCAAGCAATATGGAATTTCAAGCAGCATTGTAAACATAATCAAATAATGTGGTAACATAATCGAGTAACTTTTTCACCGTCTAGTGGGAGATTTTGCACACCAGATCCACTCTCTATAAATAAATGTATGAATTATAAATAAATGGATTATAATAATTCATAATCACTTGATCATATACAAAACTTTTATTATTGCACTTTGAGGTCAGTGATATTTATAGTTCTATCTATCATCTCCCATAATTTTTCTATATAAACACAACTCACCACTACTTGTATCGAGTATACAACATAATATTTTTTAGGATATAAAAATTATAATTTTAAAACTAAAATTATTATCAAATGAACAAAAATTAAAATTAATTTGGATTGAAAAGAAGCTCACCACAATCTTCAGTTCAATTCGATTTGCAATTTATGGTTCAATTTTACTCAATTTATTAGTAATTGGTGTTATTTTCTATTACTTTGAAATCTCTTATCAATTCTTTTTTTTTTCTTACTTCTCTATTATTTTCAGGACTTTTTATTATTATAATATATATATATATATTTGTCATTTAAAAAATATTATGAATTTCGTAGGATATTGAGAGGAACAATCTCATGTAAAATGACAAATTAGAGAGAATAAAGGAAAATTTACATATATATTTTCAATATACGTATCTTCTTCATTCTTACACATCTTAAGGAATTCATTTTTACACTATCATGAATAGCAAAAAATTTAACCAAAATTAAAGAGATTGAACTTTTACCTTGTAATTTAACTCTTTTGAAAAGCTGAAAGCTTAAATCAATTGTAGTAATTTTAATAAAACTGGAGTAGTATTTATAAAGTAGAATATAAGTTTAAATGGAATGTTCACCATATTTTAAGGGATTAAATTAAATAATATACTTCATTTATGCATAGATTTTATGGTGTAATTAATTATTCCTAAAATGTTTGCACAACATAAATATGATAAAGGAAATAAGCTTGTCATATTTTATATTTTAGTTAAAGATATTTTGTTAAGGAAATAATATATTTATGATTAGATTTATAAATCATAGCTTGCAAAATCCACACTTATGGTAAATTCAAAATTAAAAATCAATTATTTCCAATAATATTATAACTTGATTTTAAAATCTAAAATAACAAAGTAAAATATCTTATTGAAGAAAATGAAACGATTTTGCTGAAAATAAATGTTATTATATGGTATGAAAATAATTCATTGATTATTTAAACGTATCAAATAGAAAGAAATGTTATTGATTGAAGTCAAATAATTTATTTAAGGAATTATATATAATTGATCCCCTTTTCTTATTGACATTATATCTGTTATAGTACATTTAAACGTCTATATTTCAAAATATAGTAAAACACTATGTAATTAAATATTTTTAAATCTTGAATATATAAATATTTCATATGCATATCTATTTAATTATCTGAATATAATTGAAATATTAATTGAATTTATTTATTAATATGCATAAGTTGGGGTCAAATAAAAAATTATTGATTAATGTGTTCACTAATTCAATTTAAATTATTAATTACCAAATATTATGATTTTTACCACGCGATGCAATAATATTATTTTGTTTAATATTGGCTTAATTATTTTAAACATTGTTCGTATGTTTTGTTTGATTTATATTTTCGCAGAATTACCCGCCACCACTCTATAGTTTCATTTATATATATGTTCTTATAATATATAGATTAATAATTATGGAAAAAATCAATCTTATTGATTTATACACATTTTCCAAAAGTTTTTATTGAAAAAATAATGAAATTTCATTGTGTTAAATATGGAATGTCTTACATAATAATTAATGAACTAAGATGTTAAATTAATTGAATAATTAATGCAAGTGAATACTTTCATATATTGTCTCCGGTATTGTTTTAATATATATATAGATTTATAAATTCATAAAATAACACTCATGGATTTCTGGATGGTATTTTTAATTTTTTAGTGGATTTAATTGTCAATATCTAGGATTTACTTTTTCACTTAGTCTTTTATTTCAAGAGCTTATTTTCGACCCCCTAAATACTTGTTCGATTTTTAAGTTTTATTTTAACTCTGAAAATTTATTGAAATGTTAAAAACTGACAAAATAAAATTAAGTGAGTAGCAGGATACCAACTCTGCTTTGTTTTTTTTTTTTTTTTTTTAAATACCAAAATGGCCGTAATTAAGCTAAAAAACAATGAACTTTGTATTTTACTACAACCAATTCAAATGTCTATATCAATTAGGAAAAAAAAAAAAAGCTTAACAAAATGAATATTTTGGTTATTAATATAAAACTCATAAAATGAATTTTCAATGTAATACTTAAAAGATCTCAAAATCTTGAATTCAAAACGTCCTTAACAAAAATCTTAGATAGAGAATTTTAGATACTACAAACCCTTCATTTAAAGGAATATATTGTGATTGCAGGAAGCATATTATTATAGTGAGGTTCAATCCAGTGGGGGGCAAGGATGCAATATGCTTCCCTTGTATTATGAATAAAGCAAAAGCATATTACTCCTACCTTCATATTCTTCTCTCTCTCTCTCTCTCTCAACAAGTGAAGTAATTTCAAATGTTCATATTCTTAATTTGGATGTGTATATATTTATGCAATGTCCTTTCCAAATATTCCTATTGGTATAATGGAGAGAGATGGAAAAGTGACTTAGAAATGTAATGCATAAAGTTTGATTAAACATAGAATCTCATAACATTTCATATCATCTTTAATTTGCTAGTGCCCCTTTGTAATTTCAAACAAGGTTTTCTCCCATCTAGACATCTATATGAGAACCAAGAAAATTGTATCTTAATATGGGGACACAATGAATTATAATATTTTTTTAAAGGGAAAATTGGGTATTCTATTCCAAAGTTTCTACTTTTTCGGAATTCTATCCCAATAAATTTTTATCAGGTAATTATATCGTATATTATAATTCTTTACCTGAATTCTATTCCAAGAAATTTTTATCCGGTAAATCTATCCTATATTTTTATTCTATCAATTAATTTTATCCCGAATAGTTAATGAAGTTCAAATATTGTTGACTCGATCGTTTTCTTTCATGTGATTGTCGACATGTCATCCACATAGATATTTATTTATATATTTTAGATTTTTCTAATTTTAAAAAATTCAATGTGGTTGTCGACGTTATTTGTTTTATTTTATCTACGTGCAATATTTTAATTGAAAATTTCTTTTAAAAAATAAATAAATATCTATGTGGATGAGACACGTCAACAACCACATTGAATTTTTCCATAAATAAAAAATTTATTTGTTTTTTAAAAAATTTCCAATTAAAATATTGCACGTAGATAAAATAAAATAAATAACGTCGACAACCACATTGAATTTTTAAAAATTGAAGAAATCTAAAATATATAAATAATATCTACGTGGATGTCACATCGACAATCACATAAAATAAAAGGATCAAGTCAACAATTTTTTAACCCTGTTAACTATTTTAGATAAAATTTATTGATAGAATAAAAATATAGGATATAATTAACTGATAAAAATTTATTGGGATAGAATTCGCGGAAAAAATTAAAATATATAATAGAATTATCTGATGGAAATTTTTTAGAATAGAATTCGGGAAAATAATCAAAATATATAATAGAATTATCTGATGGAAATCTTTTGGGATATAATTCCCAAAGATAAGAACTTTGGAATCTATACCCAGTTTCCCATTTTTTTTATGGTCGGTTATACACTGAGATTTTACTCATGTATTTGATCGATTTATTGCAATATATTTCCATGTATAATTTAAAGTTAGATCTAGACAAATCTGAACCAACAAAATGCACAATATTCAACTCACTTTTCGTAATGACAAACACTTTTTTGAGATGGTCTCATCTATGAGATCACTTCCTTTTTCTTTCTCTTAATTGTTTAGTTTATTGGATTTTTTTAATTCCTAGATTTTTTTATTAATCTTGTTAGCTTTTGGGTCTTTTTTTTAAAAAAAAATTCTATTGTCTTCTTCATTATTTAGGATTATTTTAAATTAAGAAAAATAATTTAAAAAAAATAGATAAGAACCAAGATAATCACACGTAAGAATCTACGCATGCATGCATTATGAATGCACGACACAGCAATTTGTGAAAAACATTGTTTTCCACATACGTTTGTCAAAAAGGAAATCCATTATTCACCTAATTAAATCAGTGCGACCGATCGATTCATCCACTCACACACAAAAAAGTCATCTTAGATAACATAATTAAAATTGTTTAGATTATTAATTAGGCCATATAGTTTTGTTTTGAATATATTATTAGGTCATATAATTAAATATTGGACTATGATTAACTTGATTTACAATTTCACATAACCACTAAAGTAGCCACCATACATCAAGATAAGACTCCCGATTTAATTGATATTTTTATTATATGATATATAAGTTCACGAACTTTATCGGATCTAATACAAACATCAAATGTATAATGCACCGTGGAAAGGGGATGGTGGGCTACTTGTGGAAGTGAATTTCATTTTCATGATATTCCCTATAATATATTTGTGTGTCTAATTAATAACTTATATATATATATATATATATATATATATATATATATGCAAATAATCGAATAATTTATAATTTTTTTATTTATTGCAAAGTGCGCTTAAAAAAGTGGTTATCCCACTTGGAATATATGGGTGTCGTCACGAAACTAAAAAGATTCATGGCCTTCATCCACTCTTTGATTCTTCCAATGAATTTGGATAACTCGATACATTTTTTTATAAAGTTTGCTGCCTTTTTCCCACTGCTTTTTTTTCACCATTCTAAATATTTAAAATTTTTTAAGAGTTAATTAATCAAATCAAGTTGAATCGAACAATTGTCAATTTGTTAATTAAACAAAAAATTATATTTACTAAAATTCATTTGTTTGTTATAATTATTAAATACTTATATTTATTGTGAGTTAAGGTACTACATATATATATATTTTATAAAATTAGTAATTTTTATGGAATCAAGATTTAAATTTATTTGGATTCCAACTTTTTAGGTAGGATGATGTGGACTTATTTTGATCACAAATTTATGATTCCATAGAATAAGTCTAAGATGCATAAATTAAAATGAAATTTCACATGGGCTGAAATATGTGACTCGTGTTAATTCAAAAGGGTTTGGCCCAACAGGTTTTAATTTCTTTGAAAAATTGATTGCCAATTAATGAGACTTAATTTCGAAGCCTCCTTAACTACGTCATAATTAATGTAATTAGCTTTAATTAAAACACACCTGTAAATCGAATAATCGGGCAGCACGAGCCAGTGACCCGGATATTTTTGGCTTGATCAAACGCTGCCCGCACTGCCCGAGCCCTCTCTGGGGGAGATTACGGTCAGCTCCCTCAAGAATCATCATCAGTCACAACAACTCTTCTGCTTCTCTTTCATTCAATTATATTTACATCCTACCGTCTCTATAGGTTTCTCTGCTCGATCCAACGGTCCAGAATGAAAGTTGCCTCAGATCTCTGCTCCTCCGCCTTTTAGCTCCCCAGATTCTCAGATCTCCTCCTTCCTGTCTCGGATCTGTTCTTGCGGTAAGTTTTCTCTCACTAAATCTGGCTTCGCGAATTTCGCTTCTTTTTCGTTTGATTCTGTTTTTCTTCTTATTTTGAAGACGTTTTCACTTAGTTTCTTCGTAATTCTTCATCGATCTTCCAGATTTTGTTAGGGTTGACTTATGATTTCTGTATGAAACGCCTCGGATCTAGATCTACAAGTTTTGTCTATGGTTTTTTCTGCTAATTGCTTGGCTTGGAATTGTATAAAATCTGCAAATTATTGTTTTTTTTTATTATTATTATCATTTTTTTTCTGGAAAATAAAGAGTTCTCTTCTGTCCTTATTTCTTAATTCTTGCGATTCAGTTTAAGATTATTTCCAGAAAAAGTAGGTTTCTGTCGTCTTCTATACACTACTAGTTCTCTCGTGATAGTTTTAAATTTTCAGTGTTTTCTGAATGAAATTAATAAATAATTCTCAGATCTGACGGTCACGGTTTTTTGCAGTCGAGATTTAGAGTAAAATATGGAGATTAACTGCGGTTCGGTTAAGATAACCACAGTTCTAATGTGCGCCGGCGGAGAAACGGCTTTAGCGGCTGCGCTGATTTCTGCGCTGGTCAAGGCTCAGCTTGCATACTCAGTCCTTTCTCAGGTAATTAACAACTAAATATAACTCCTTTAAAAAAAATTAAATAAAAACTGCAAATTATTATTATTACTGTTGTTATTTTTATTATTCTGCTTTTTTTATTTATTTCCTTTTCTTGAGTTTTACTAAAAGGTGTTGAGATTTAATTTTGAGAAACCCACTTTCTCCTTCATTTATGGAAGTTCAGTGTTTCTTGTTTCTTGTTTTACGTCTAAATCGATTTATTGAAGTCTAAATTAGTTTGATACTGAATTTTGCTTAGATGATCACTTTTTTCGGTTCTGTTTCGAGATTGTTTTAAAATCTGATTTTATTTCTATTTATTTTAATTGATAATCCAATAGTGGTTATTTTAGTTGAATTCCATAATAGAAAGAAAAATATTTAATATTGTGAAGATTTCATAATTTTTGTCGAGAAAGCATATATTATGAATTTATTCTTGGATTCCATGAGTTACGCATAATATGTATGTATTGATAAAGAATAATAAAAAATTAATTAACATGTGGTTCGTGATAATTGGATGTGACCACTTAAAATATTCTTTTTTGTGTGAATGGAGATATTTCCGAACGTGGCTGGTACCCGACCCAACCCGTTTACGCTTAAATAATAAAAACCCACAATATTTCCATTTTTTGAAAAAAGAAACAGTGGAAATTTTATTTAACTTATTTAAAATTTTAAATACGATCATTTAAGGTTTAAATATTAAGTGAATGCTCTAATATATCGGAGCCTTATAATATAACAATCTAATTCAATCTTTAAAAAAAATTATATCTACATAAAATCTTTGTTTATTAGTTTATTCATTGCAATTATGATTTGCTACATCTTAATTCTAACAAGTGTTAACATTTCAATTAGGATTTATGACATTCTATTTAGGGTTTTCACAATTCAATATTTTGTGCCCATAAAGTATATACACATAGCTTTTTTTTTGCCAGAACATTGATTAGTGGATACTTCAATTTTTTATTTTAAATGATCATACTTCAAAGTTTAGAATATATTTGAGCCTTAAATTTAGAATTCATTTAAACATTTTCCCAAAGTAAGGAATATAAAAAGCACACAGTTAGATCATCTATCTATAATTTTCAAATATGAAGGGATCAATAGTTGTATAGGCACTATATCCCTCACCTGCAGTTAGAGAATTAGATGTTACAATTGAAAGAAGACTCAAATCTCTGTGTTGTGACAATTGCATATTTTGAACTTCAGGAATACATGAAGCTACTTGCGAACCAACCTACTTTGAGAGGAGATCATATCTCTAGCACCTGCAAGCCAACAGATGCTGAAGACGAAGATGATGACAACAGCGATGATGACGATGAAGATGATGGTGATGGCGACGAGGAGGAAGATGATAACCCTGCTGATGGAAACAAGTCGAGTGCCAAGAATGGTCCGGGTGGCGGAACAGGCAGGCCCGGGGAGAATGGTGAAGACGAGGAAGATGAAGAACAAGGCGTTGGAGAAGAGGACCCCAATGATGATGATGAAGATGAGGAGGATGATGATGATGACGAGGAGGAGGAGGAAGATGAGGGCGAAGATGAGGGTGATGATGAGGAAGATGAAGGCGAAGAGGAAGAGGAGGACGAGGAGGAGGAAGCCCTGCAGCCTCCAAAGAAGAGGAAGAAGTAAATGCTGATGATTAGTAGCAATATGTGACCGTATCCTCTGGCTAGTAGTAGTTTTTACTAAATTTGCGACATTTACAAAACAAAGCATGTTGATGAGCGGCAGAGGAGAGGTTTATTTAGGGATGCTGTTTTTATGCATGACTGTGTAGTAGTACAACTCTTTAGTTCGTTGCGGCTATCAAGATTATCATAATTTATCGAAGGTTTATTTGTTTCCCTGTTCCACTAATTACGACTTGTCTCCTTCAACAATTTTGGTTGACTAATTGTTTCAAGAAATCATTCAACGGGGATTTAACTACTACCATGATAATGAAGGTATACATAATAAAAATGACAAAAACTTGCGTTAGGCAGGCCTAAACGGTTTAGGCGGGTTTTATCCTATCTAAATGGGTTGACTCATCTCAAATAGGGTTTATTAATTCCCAATTAGGATATATTATATGGGTTTGGACTTGGGTTAATGGATAAAATCCGCCTAAATCATTTAGGTCTGCCTAACCCAAGACCTTCCTAATAAAAATTATTATCACATTGAATCTCTCATCTACTAAGTATGATGGATAAGGGCGGATGCAAACTTTAACTATTACAAGGGCTCAATTATATTTTCAAAAGAGATATTTGAATTGTTAAATACAATAATAATATGGGGTATTTCCAACATTACTTGAATCTATAATTAATTGGTGGTTGTGGATAAATTACTACTTGATTTGCTGCGAGATGGGAGACAGTAGCTGCTTAGATTTATTCTTAAAACACTGTTACTCTATTTATTTTTCGTTTAATTTTTTTTTCATTGAATAATTGTCCTACTTGGAATCTTGGATTGATCTTTAAAACCATACCTCACTGAAAATTTCAACGCGATGAAAATCTGAATTCTGAAACCCCTTTCAAGCTACTTCAGTTTATACCCTAATTTTGTCGTATCGAGGAATCAAAGAAGGGAAGAAACGTATACGATTCACTGAAGGGGGTTTTTGCTGTGCGTGTTCGTTTAATTTTGTTCAAATTGCTCGGTTCTGACATCAAAATCGTATTAACATGGGCGGCGACCAATCCGATTCCTTACCTCTGATGGCGCCGGTGCCTATCGCCGCCCCCTCTGAGATTGACCTTGAGGCTGGCCCTGATGAGCAAATTCAATGTCGAATTTGTCTTGAAACTGACGGTAAAATCCCTGATGATTCACTCGCATTAATTTTTTCTTTAATTTATGAGCATTTTTGTTGCTGTTGGTCGTCGTTTCAGTGGAAAAAAGTTATCTTGCTCAAATTTATTGTTGAAAGTTGTCGTGGGCTGCTTTTGTTTTTCGCTTCATAAATAAATCACCGCTTTAATCAAGTAGAGTGTAATTTTGATGTATAGTTTGTAGCCATTTCGGGTTGATATTTACGGGAAACGTCTTGATCAGTTCTGTTTTTGGTAATTCACGTATAAATGGTTACTGGTAGTATGCATAGGTGTTTTGGTTGAACTTTTCCAAATGCAATGGTTTCATCTTTTCAACTCTGGTTGTATCATCAGGTAGGGATTTTATTGCTCCTTGCAAGTGCAAAGGCACTGCAAAATATGTTCACAGGGAATGTCTGGATCATTGGCGTGCCGTGAAGGTACATTTTCTTAGTTTTCGAGAATTAAATCAATGTTTGGGGTTTTCTTATGTTTGGAGATACTTGAGTATGTGATTTGCGTAACATCTACTGCTGGTGCTCCTGCGAGTTCTGTTTATCTTCTTTTTTTCCCTGTAAAATTGGTTTTACTAAGTAATTGTACTTTTTGAAGCCCAATGCCAAGATATTGAGGACTTAATTGTATGGGTTCTCAATTATTCTCGGCTGGTTCATAGATTCTCTAGCTGAAGCATTAGCTAAAAATGCTTGCAGTTATTAGTTCCTGATATTGTCTTCTGACCAAATTACATAGTGTGACCCATGAAGTTGTCTTTAGTAGGAGGGTATTTATACGATTCCTTCTTCCTGCAGGAAGGTTTTGCCTTTGCTCATTGCACAACTTGCAAGGTTCCTTATTATATAAGAGTACATGGTGTTGCTGATAGGAAATGGCGGACATTGAAGTTTCGGTTTTTTGTCACTAGAGATATTTTGTTTATCTTTTTCTCCGTGCAACTGGTAGGTCTTTAACTATGATTTGATATTATTTGAGTTGTCTTTTAATCACTGTAAATGTAAACATTTTTGGGGCGGATGCGTGAGGATGGCCATATTTAAGACTTCAAATACTCAGATTTTGACATTCCTCCTCCTTTCTACAGGTTATTACCCTGTTGGCATATTTGGTGTATCTTATTGATTGTTATCAGAAATTTTGGCTTCGTCAGATCTGGGGTTTCGACAGTGAACTAAGTTTCTACTACATATGTGGTAAAATATATGTGCAACAGTGTTCTTGAATAATTGCCTGTTATATTGTTGAAAATGTTTGCCCAAACTGTCTCCCACAGAAGATCTTTCGATTATGTTCTAGATTAAAAATACGAATAACAGTTGAATTATATATGGTGGATGTAAGAAATAAAGGCACTTTATGTGTATTAAACTACAGCATTAATACGGAGGAAGGTGGGAAATTAAAGGGAAAAACTCCTACTTCACAACATGCTGCAAACTTATGTGTGATTTCTGTACTTTGGTGAAGTTGTGTCTAGCCTATGGCTACATATGGCTAGGAAACATTGATTTTTTTGCAATATTATTACTACTCTTCAGATCTATTATCTGTGTTTCTTATTAAAATCTTTTTTTTTTGTCTATGTCTTTGTCTTGAGATTTTTTTTATTACATTTCTGATAAATATTTTATTCGATGAACTCTACAAAGTTTTTAGTTGGTTGTGTAGTTCTTGAGTAGTTGCATAAATGAATTAAAACCTCTGGATAATAATCTATGAGTTCCTTATAAGCCTTTCTAATTTATAATAATAATTTAAAAAAACTCAATGAGAAGTTAATCTTTTTTGGGGGGGAAACTTGTTAGTATTTATCAGAATTGCAAGAATGGCCAGTTTCATTTCTTATTCAGTACTCTAATGTGATGTGATTCCGGAACAATATACTATTCAAACGAGTTGGTCCAATTGACATTAATAAATACATTTTCAAAATGGAGCTTTACTAGAAAAAAATTGTTCATCACTATCATTGTCAAAATCTACTGTGTGATGGAAGAATAAAATTTTAGTCTGGATTAAAAAATAGGCAATTATCCAGGAAAGTTAAATTCGTTAGCTATGAACTGGATGAGTCCTGAATCCTTGAAATAAACATGCATGGTAGCTCCCAATTCTTAAACAAAAATAAGCGAAACAGGATCAATTTAAATTCATGTTAATTGTTGCATTAATAGGGTCATAAAGAATAGTTGTCTGTATCACTACACACTTATTTGGAGTACACTTATCTTTTTCTTGCAATTTTGTTGACGTGTGAATGTTGATGTTAGTATGTTAAAGCAATCCAATTTTTTTCTTGGGCAGGGGCGTTGCTGTTTTTCGCTTTGCTTGGCTTATCCGGATGCTTCATAACTTGTTATGATAGAAGAGTGCGCAATGATTTGGCTCAGCCTTGTAGAGAATTGTGTCTTTCTTGCTGTCATCCTGGGTACATAGCCTATTTTGTGGCAGATGTTTTCCTTAAAAATCTAAAAGAGCATAGTTCACCTTTTCTTTGTTTTTTCTATAGTGTTATGGTTACACCCCCTCACTGTGTTTCTTTCTGGTAGATATTGGGTGTATGTTTGCATGTTAGAATCCAGTCTCCAATTTAAATAAATTAGTCCAATCTTGGATATCAAAGGAGTAAAAGTTCTGATCTGAAAATTCTTGGTTTCTTTGTTAATTACTGATAATTTTTCTTTGTTATTTTTGGGGGTATTGATTGAAGTTTCTGTTCATTAGATCATTTAAAGGAAAAATATAATGTTTGGAAAAAAAAAATTCTTATTTGGTTATCACATTTATTTTATCCTAGAAATTGACAGTACATCCCTGTGATAAATTTGATCTCTACTCTTAGTCCAAGGACGTTAGAGTTTCAGATTTTCCAAGTTTTGATCTCTGACTTACTTGTGGCTGACTGACAGTGTATGTGCTGATTGCCATTTACCTGGCACTCTTTGCATGTGGACTGATTGCACCACATGCTTCGAGAGTTGCGCTGGAGCAGCTAGCGAATGTGGCTGGCTCGGAGGTGCTGGTGAAGCTGGACTGCCCTTACTGTTAGTAGTGGCTATTATAGTGCTAGGTTTATTTACCATCATCGGTATATTCTATACCATTCTGGTTGCCACAATGGTGGGGCAGAGGATTTGGCAGCGGCACTACCACATACTTGCCAAAAGAATGCTAACAAAAGTGAGTCATTACTTACTGCATCTCCTAATTTTCCTCTAACTGCAACTTTACTTTTGTGTTATGTTGGTCCGGGTAGGAATATGTTGTTGAGGATGTTGATGATGAGATGACCGGAGGAAACTGGTTGCCCCCGGCTCTTCCCTCCGAGCATGTTCAGCAGCTGAAAGCGCTCGGCCTTCTCTGAACAGCTGAGTAAGGTTCAATAACAACATGTAGTATACACAGAACGGGTTGTGGCTGTGGCTGTGGCTGTGGCTGAGGCTGAGGCCGTGGCTCGGCATTTCAGCATGGATGTAAGTGTGCAATTTATATGAAGATATGAGTGTTCATAATGTGGAAGGACAAAGAGCTAACTGTATAACTGATATAATTTCCATTTCTTACACTGTTGAAAGCAAAGAATTGATGCAATGGATTTCTTGTTTCTGCATGCTTCTTCAGTCATACTTGCAAATGCTGCTTATTTTATTATTATAGAGAATGGCTTTTGTAGATTCTATGTATGTTCATTTCTATGTTTTACACTCTTAAAATATATTTATTACATTATATAATAATAAATGGTACGCAGAATTATTTCTTTGGGTGGAAGAAAAGTTGGTGGTTCAATGAATTTGGTTGTGGGCATGTGCCTAATAGGCTAATATTCGGAAATTGAAGCTATCTTTGGTAGATGATAGTGGATTTAAACCAAATCCCAAAAAAAATAATAATAATAATACTAAATTAATAAAAAAAATCTAGGAATAAATGAACTTTGATTGATATTAAAAATAAAATAAAACTTGTAAAATATTTTAAATTTAAATATTTTGTGTCTAGTCTGTGTAAAATAATAACTTGTGCAGTTGTACTTTACGGTTGATGATGATGTTTTTTCTTATTTTAAATAGAATGTAATAACTTAATTACTATATATTTATATGTTCCCATAAGGCGTTTAAACTATCTAAAAGATTAATATTGATGAATAACTTTTATAATATTATTCATGTGATATAACATTTGATCAAATCCAATCAAGAAGCGTAAATGCCCCTTCATCTATTCTAGAATCTCTCTCCAACAATAAAACTAATAATAAATATTTCATCCGTCTCGTCGTATTAGTCTCATATTCCTTTTCCATCTATCTCATTTATTAGTCTCATTTTCTAAAAAGTAATATTTTTCTCACTTACCAATAAAATATTAATTCTTCTACACTAATACACATTAGTTATTGTGCATTTTCCTCCGTCCCTCATAAGACAGGACGGAGGGAGTAATAAACAAGAAATCTTAAAACTATCCACTTGGGTGGTTGCTTACTTGCTTTCATGATAATAAATTGAAGAAATCTAAAAAATCATAATACTAATTGTTATTTGGTGATTTACTGAATACAAGATCATAATAGAAAGAACAAAATAACTCTTGCAGAAATTGAAATAACACAAAAAATGTAAAGATCAAACTGATCAGCAGCCGAGTCGAGAGGATCTCTTCCCGCAAGACGAATATGCCACCGTAGTGCCCGGTTTGTGCCCAAAGGTAAAACAGCTTCGTCTCGGTCGAGGCAGCACCGCGGTCGACAGAGCTCCGACGAACAGGTAGGAGCAGGAGCAGAGTTGGCAGGAGAGAGCAGCTAAGAATGCAGTGGAATGCAGCTAAGAGCTAAAAATGGAACAAATGTTGCATGTCACCTAAATGCCTATTTATAGGCATTCCACACCTGAGGGAGCGTGTCGGGCAATTAAGGCACGACAACGGTTACGCCGCGCACATGATGGCGCTGGCGGTTACGGTGGGAGACACGGGCTCGAGCAGCCGTTACGGGCGACAATCACGGAGCCTCGTTTGAACGAGTGTAACGGCCTCGACACGTCATTGCGCACGTGCACTGACTCGTCAGCCATGTCGCAAGCCACGTGTGCTTCCGTGTTGACTGGACCTAACCCAGTCACCTGACCCACTCTGATGAGCCCATCGGGCTCGTTTCTGTTGACCAAAAAGATAAGGTCGTAACGGGCCAAGGCCCAAAGCCCACCCAAAGACCAATTGCCAAGAACCAAGAACCGGGGCTCGGGGCACGTGCGCGGGCTCGGGCTGCAGCCTCACGGAGGCCAAAGGCCGAGGCGAGGCGAGGCGGGCGGCGGCGGCGCGCGTGGGCACACGGCGGGCACGTTGTACAACATCTCTAGCACACTCAGTTATTACACCATATCAGTGTAATTGTATTTAAACGTGTTAAGACAAGGTTATATTCCCAATGTGGGATGTCATAATTATTACATGTCTTGTCTTAATTAATCATGTAATAATGACGCCACGTGTCACCTTCGCGGATTAATTTCTCACTCACTGGAATACGGATTTGAGAAAATAAATATACCACGATTATCTACTCACAACGTAGATCGATTCTGTAATATTTAATTTTCACAAAATTAAATATTTATGTCCGGAATATTTATTTAAATATCTCCGTTTCCAACACTAATCTCAATTCATCACCAACTCTTGAAGTTTATGCCGAGATTTATTGAGAAATAAGTTCATTTTTCATCGGAAAAAATAATTCATTAATAATATTATAGCTCCAACTATGCAGCTACAACGTGTAGGTGAGCTCTATGCACCTAAAAGAACATCTTCATCAATTTATTAATTATTAATATTGATAATTTAATATCATCAAACTATTTCATTTATAGAATATATAACTAACCTCCAAACTTGAAAGATTGCATATCTAATTAAAAAAGAACGATTTTGACAATAAACATAGAAGCAAATATATGCAGGCCAAAATGAAAAGGAAATAAACTAACTTGCAAGGCTTTTTAAATGACTAATTCGTCATTAGTGAAACTTGCAAACTTCACCAAAAACATAATTTTCCAACATTACGTCAAACTGCAATATCAACTATGTGTATAAAAATCATAATTCATTAATTAATTAGTATACAAAAAGCGAACCATTAATTGCCTAATCCACACCGACTTCAACTATATTTTAATTGATTCCAAATTAATTTGATCATTAAAAAAAAAACTGCCGCTTTGGTCGCCAATATTCGAATATTCCTTCCCCATGCCTGAAATCTGGCTCATAGTGATATTAAATAAACAAATATAAATTAAAGAAGAAGGAAAAAAAAAGGCAAAAAATCTCCTCAGTTACCGCAGTTGTTGCATAAAGTATTGCAATAACGTTGAATGATAATTGATCAGTCATCACTTCCTGGCAACCTTATCCAATGCTTGTTCCAACTTCCAACCCTTTAAATAGCCACAAAAAATCCCATCTTTTTCCATCATCATCAAGAGTGAGAAAGCAAGATATTTGCTGAAAAAGAGGGAGTCTTGAAAAAAATGGCAGATATTGCAATTTTGGTAGCGGAAGAGTATGAGAGGAGGGTGAAGAACTCAAGAAAGAATGGTGAAGAGATTGAGTTGTTTTCTTGTGTGGGAGTGTTGGGGCAGAGAGTGAAAGGGTCGTCTTCTTCTTGGATTAAAGAGAAGCTGCTGCTTGTGAAGGATGACACTCACAGAGTTGTCAAGGATTTGCAGCAGCCCAGATCGCAGATGACTGTTGCTGCCACCAATGGGTTTTTTTCTGCTTAGGCTTAAATTTTTATTATGTTTTTTTTTTTCCTTGTAATATGTAATATATCCATGTTTTTTTTGGGGGGCTGAAGTGTAAATTTGTGTATTTGATGATTGAGTTCAAGATATTCTGACATTCTTTGTGTTTTGATTTCGACATTTCGCTGTGTGTATTACCATTATTTCCAGTTGAAAGTGGATACAATTTTCAGTAAGAAAGTGATGTTTGTTGATGGAGGAAGAAGGAAAAATCTTTTTTTTTTTAAAAAAAAAAATTTGTATATGTTTTCTGATTTCTGGAAAGCTCTATTTTAGGAGCTGCTGAAGAATACAGGCCTCATTATTTATGAAAGAATGGGCAAATTTCTTCTCGGAAAATTAACAATTTCAGTTTAAATAGAGACATCAATAATTCGGCAAACTATGACTATGTTTCCAAATAAAAAGGTTTGAGCTACTAGAACTACAGTATTTTATATTTTTATTTATAGTTTTCTTCTTTACATAAAAATTATATTAAATTGTTAAAGTCTAGACGATCCTTAGATTAAAAATAAATAATAAATAAACTGATCTCGCCTGCACCATTCTTGAACATTTATTCTCATGCTGCCATTTAACAGCTAGTGATTGGTTACTCAAATTTTTTTATATAATAAGTTATTTTATATATATTATTAATAAATATTTAAAAATAATAATATTAAATTATATCAAAATTCATATTTTTTTTCTTTATAAAATAAATCTAAGAGAATTATGCAGCCTACACACTCAATTAGACGGGCTAGGTACCAATACCATCTAATCATCTTATGAGAATTTTTTATATAATTTTTAAAATGAATTAAGATTTTTATAAATTTTTTCTATTTATTAATATTTATATGTTAAAAGGAATAAATTTAATTTACTTATTAACTACTGCTTGCGTACTAGATCCTATCTAAGAGTCTGAGACCATGATTTTTTTTCAACAAATATATAATTTTTAAAGAAAGCATAAATTTGGAAATATATATAATTGGGCTGATAATATGGGCTGAGAAAGACGACAGATCTGGCCCAAGTTAACCCAAAGGAAAGCCCACTACCCACCTCAAAATAATTTTGGGCCTACCGTTGAAAATACATTTATTTATTTATAATAATATTGGTCTTTGACAAAACAAGATTTGTGTTAAATTTTAGTGTTAATTAAAATTTTAACATAAATTATACTAGCTTTGTAATTAAAATAAATTTTTTTGATTATAACAACTTTACCATAATATTTGAAAATTTTGCAATTATATTTTACGAACTGCAGTTGACGTGTCTGAATTACGTCCACTAGGGACAGTGTGCACATATTTTTACTGGCCTGTATTATAGTAAAAAATAATGAAAATTCAAAATCCTAAATATTAATTCCCAGATAAAAAAATTTCCTAAAAACAAAAGTAAAAATCAATCCTCAGAAATTTTAATAAGTCACACAAATTTAAATATCATATAATAATTATTAAAATTTAAAAAAAAAGTAATACCATTATTTGTGAAGTCGAAGCTACTATTGAATTCAAAAGTGGACCATGGCCTTTTAATGCTTCAATTAAATGAATCCAGTAGAGCTAGGGTGTTGGGTTTATTTATTAATAATTAAATTATGTTTTTGACAACCTTTTCTTTTATATTAAATTAATATGTCTATTCATTTTATTTACTTTGTTAATACGTTTCTATCATTAATCATGAAATTATTAATATCTCAATTATTAATGCAGTGGTTCACTTTTGATATAATTAATTATGTGCCCAATTAAATCTTGGTTTATTCGGAGCCAAATTGAAACTCTCGTTACCACAATTTAATTATAAAAAATTATGAAAAGTTAGTGCAATCATTTATATGAAATTAACTTTAACTTTAGTTACTTTACCACAATATAATTTTTGGAAATCCCACTCCAAATATTCAAATTTAAAAGTATAATATCATTATGCCTCCACATTTTTCTATATGTATATTATATTCTGAATAAAGAAATTCATAATATTTGAATAAATTATTTTTCCTTATGATTTTTTAAAAAAATAAAAAACCAAACTATCATTATAATTAAGTGTTACACTTTTTTATTTTTTTTACATATATAATACATTAATTTAAATCTCACTTCAATCAATTGAAACTCAAACTCATAACTTATGGAACAATGCTTAAATAATTTATATGATGTGAAACCTGCAATAATTCAACGCCACATTTATATCATTATTATGCTCTCATATTATTTTTCTTTATTTTCTATATCGTTGAGAAATGTTGTTACACGAGATTAACAAATTATAAAATCTCTTTATTTTATATTATATAAAAAGATCCCAAATGAAATTTTGGAAAAAAAAATATGAATAAAGATTTTGTTTCCCCGGCTTTAATAAACAAAAGACAACTAGCTATAACCTCACCAATTTAATGCAATAGAAGTTTTGAGAAATCTTTCCCATTTAATAAATCTTCCCAACATAATATTTTGTTTATAGACATTCATATTTTTTACTTAGAAAAATAATTAAATCAAACAAAATATAATTTAAAAATTTTCGGAATCCGCCACAAAACAATGGACTGAAGAGTGGGGAATGAATGAATGATTGGGCGATTTCGAATGACGTGTGATGGCCACAAAGCCATACATTTGTCGAATATAAATGTAACATTTATAGTACGGACATCAATTATTAATTAATAAAAACAAAATGTTAAAAAATAAAATTATACGTAGATAGGAGCTATCAACCATGTGACGGCCAATTATTTTTTAAGGCGAGGCCGTTACATGCAATGCCGCCGACAGATACTTCTTTATTTCATGCTGTCATCGAATGTATATTGTCTTAATTATTTTGTATGAATATATATGTATATATATATATATATATATATATATACATATATCATACATAATCTCGTCAAATCAAATATCGAGATTCACCTCATAATATGGTTATAGTGATTAAAAAGAATAAAAATATGTTGAGTTCTAATATAAATTAGTTTAACTCTCGTGTGATGCTATGGTATGTTTAAGATTCAATCAACAAGTCCCACTACAACAAAGATTATGTATCTAAATGATTTAATTCATAAATAATAGCGCATTCATTAAAAAAGAATGAATTCATACTATTCATCTATATTTATTTCTAACATTTTAAATTATGATTTCTTCTAAATTCATTATTTTGTTATGTATATTATACTTAAAAGGACATGCACTTTTTTATTCAATAATTAACTTGTGCATTTTAATTTAATCATTGATTTGATCATTCTAAAAATTGAAACTCGTATTCATATTTGACATATACTTATACTGTATAAGTATAATACACTCAAACCCTCCCCTGACTCGCCGGCATCGGCGCCAGCCTCCCCTGACTCGCCGTCAACCGATTTAGCCCCTCCCTGCTCTTGTTCCGTTCTCGTTGTCTCGCTTCCATGTTTTATACTTTATTTTTAAAATTTCGGTTTAAACCAAAATTACGCACCGAAAACCAAACTAGAAATTAGGTTCGTTATCAACCTTGTTCGATTTGGTTCGGTTGTGTCTTAAAATTTTTTGATTATTTCAGTTCGGTTATTTTTTAGGCAAAAACCGACCGAAATAACCGAATGC
Organism: Plectranthus barbatus; assembly: GCA_026898455.1. Taxonomy (NCBI): domain Eukaryota; kingdom Viridiplantae; phylum Streptophyta; class Magnoliopsida; order Lamiales; family Lamiaceae; genus Plectranthus; species Plectranthus barbatus. The sequence continues at coordinate 184,030 of JAPKLW010000950.1, read as the reverse complement.
TATATTAATATAATATATAACATTGAAAATCAATAAGCTAAACTCGTGGTTAAGTCAATACTCAATTAATGGTATTAATGATTAATGTTTTGTCCACTGACTTTTTTTATGCGTTTATATATATGTAGGGGCAGATTTGTTATTAAGATTTAGGGGCCTTTGGTTTAACTATCGGAAATCATTATGGGTATGAGTTTGATAGTAGAGGAAATGTGTATGGGTTTGAATTTTGGGAATCATTCTCAATTCTGATATTTGGTTTACTCGATGAATTTTGGAATCATTTTCAATTCTGATGATTTATTTTTTAAGTTTATAGGTTTATAAAATAATTAAATTGATACAAATAATAATTAATTTAATAATAAAAAAAATAAAATAAAATCAGTTAAAATAAATAAATAATCTATTCATCTTCCTATTTGTTTTATATAAAATTAAGATACACAATAAATGATTGATTTTATAATATTATTATTATTATAATATTATTATTATTATAATATATTAAAAAGAATAATATACGATTATAATAACATATAATATTATAAATAATATAATTATAAAAAAAGTAAATAGATAAGAAAATAATTATAAATAAAATGAATTAAAAAATAAGAAATAAATGATTTATATAATAATATTATTATATTAATATATTAAAAAGAATAATATATAATTATAATAGCATATAATATTATAAAATAATATAATTATCAAAATATTTTGGAGTAATATTATAAAAATGAATAAATAAGAAAATAATTATAAAATAGTATGAAATAAATAATTTTGGTAATGAGATATGAGAATGAAAATGAAACCTACCATTTTGGAGGGTTTTGATGATTCCTAAGTATTTAGGTATCATTCCCATACCCTTTAACCAAACAGTGGGTTTCGGAATCATTCAATTCTCTCATTCCGAAACCCACCAACCAAACACCCCCTTACTTTGTATTAAATAGATGAATCCACAATCTTTTTATGTATAATTAATTAATTGTGATCATTTAATTGTTTTTTTTTTCTTAAAAATAATATACTCACAATAAATTGTTGGTCCCGGATATCAGGGTATACTTTGGCAGCGGAAAATACGT
>JAPKLW010000950.1:129243-172927 GCA_026898455.1 Plectranthus barbatus | reverse complement strand
TACGTATTTTCCGCTGCCAAAGTATACCCTGATATCCGGGACCAACATAAATTATGCATTTTTTATTATATATTGGGCCAGTAATACTTTTGAAATAACTTATACTAGTTTGCTGCCCGCGCGATGCGCGGAATATATAATTTTTCTTATAGTGTATTATAAATTATATTAATTTTTTTACATGTATATATAGTATTTAAATTTTAAAAGTCAATCTATTTTAGATCAAACTTTAAATTTGTCAACGCAATAAATTTATACCTCAAATAAATCTTCACAATGCTTTATAATTGTATACTCTTATACCTCTTTACATGCATTTCACTATATTACATGCACTTCACTATATTGGTGGATCTACTAAGAGGGCTGGGTGGACTTCTAACACCCCTAAAAATCAAGATTTCTTTTTGTTTTAATAATATTATGATATGATATTTTTATGAAATAATTATTTTTACCGCAAATTATTTAGAAAAAAGTGTTTGAGAATGAAGAATAAGAGAGTGTAAGGGGATTTAGAATGAAGAGGGGCCAATAATAATTTAATTTAATGTAAAAATTTTAGATTTATGCATAGTATTTTCATATATCTACTTAATTTTGTGCTCTTTTTATTACGTAAAAATTGAATGGAATCATTTGGATCCGCCATTAATTGGCTACCACTTTTCATCTCTTCTGCATACACAACTTTTGAATTATAAATAAAGAAATTAAAGCATATAATTATGCTACAAATAGTGTCGCACTGTCTATATATACCACTGAGAGATTAGGTGATGAAACATGACTAAAAAGTACTAAAATCCGTAAGCCAATAATTTCTGCATTGATTGTCACAGATCTTGAACTTTCGGATTGAGTTTTACTTTTTTCTTTTTTTTATTTAACACATTTCTTCTCATGAAAACCTATGAGACTTTTAACACCCAAATCATAACATGTACTAATATAAAATCATGCATATTAAATTTATAAAACTACGATACATTTTATGAAACAAATGTAGAAACCTACATATATGTGAATGAATTATGAACTTATCAATTAAGTAAAGAGTTTAAATTTTTAGTACACCAAAATAGTGAAGTTTATATATTATTCGATTTAAATTATTTTAGGAATTTTTTTTATACCTATACTAAAATATGCATTTTAAGTACACAATGTTTTTACAGATTTACTTTAAATACTTACATAAATTAAATAATATAAAATTTTTGTGTATACCAATATTAAAATATGCATTTGAAATTGTAAATGATCGCTCGCAAATATATAGTCTAGCAAACATATCACTTTGATCAATGTGTTGTCATTAGGTGTGGGTCGGTACAATATACCAAAAATCTTCTACAAAGTTTTACGGTATGAAAAAATTCATACTGTTATCGTACCAAAAACTATCGGTATATCGAGATCTAAATATAACATAAATTGAATATTAATATTGTACTGTAAATATAGTACCGTACCAAAATTTTACCATATATCGTGGTATACTAAAATTACACAATATTTTGTAATAATGGTATACCTTACCGTAAAAAATTTTATTTATTACAAAAATAAATATTCATAAAATTATTATTAAACAATTGTACTATAATTTAGAGTTGCAAAATTCGGGCTCTGCGACCATTTGTACGTGTTAGATTATCTACTGATGTGGATTATTACAATGATTATTTTATAATTGTTTCCATTCATACATATTTTTTCTTTATTAATATGGGATGATTTAAAATGTTTTATATCTCTTTTGAATATATAATTATGAATGGGCTTCCAAAAATAATTTATTTTCGTTGTTTTTCTATTCTTCCAACCATATTTAGAATTACTATTTTTTTCGTTTACTATGTTCTAATCATATTGTCAACGGCATGCCATGCAATTTTCTATCATTTTACATTCATAACTATTATAATATGATATTATATTAAAATAATTATTTTTATAAAAAACAAACAACTATAATAATCTATATCATAATAATCAAACTCTAACAAAACAAATATTCAAAACTTAAATAATTATGCATTAACATACATTAAAAATACAATATAAGTAATACTCTAAAAATGTCTCAATAACCAATATATACACTTTAATTAACATATATTAAAAACACAATATAAGTATTACTCTAAAAATTGTTAATTTATACACGTTGCACATATTAAGCACTTTAATTTGCAGGTGTCCATTGTTGTACGCTTTTGTAAAATATAGACACTTTAATTTACCTTTTAAGCACTTTATTCGATGGTCAATAGATGTAACTCTTGTTACTCAGTGGATAATATTAGTTTGTCTATTTCTCTCAGTTTGTCGATTCATCATGAACTGACAACTCTTTTTGACAACTTGGTTTGGTCTCTCTTCTAACCATCAATTGTTATTCTTTCATTCTCATAATTGTTCGTTGGAAATGACAACTATAATTATTGATTGAGCTTGATCTTGTGTGTCTAGTTCTTCGAATCTACAATTGTCAACTAATGTTTCTTGGTAAATAATTAAACCATGCATTATTCCTAACAACCATTGTCTATAATCCTTCTTACACTTTGATATTATATATTAAGACAACTATGACTTGAAAAATAATTTAATTATCAATTCAAAACTCGAAATATTAATTTTCAATTCAAGACCTGAAAAATCCTTAAATATTCAATCTAGAACCTGGTATAGAGGTCCTTGAATAAAATTTTGTTGAAATTGAATGCAAAGTTCCTAATTGGCATAACAAATGTACCAAATTTTTTATGATTTTAAAAGTAATCAACGTCTTCTAAAATATTTTATATTAATATTTTATTTTTTTCGTAAATTAATTAAATATGTATTTGCAATTCACCTGTCTTGATTATGTGTCATCTATAAAAAAAATATAATGATATTTTTCACATTGCTTATTGATAGAATAATTCCTTATTTTATGATTCGCATATTTTTGTAACAATTTTAAAATTTAAGTGATAGTAAGGTTGTTTTAATGATTTCTTATACTGATACATTGTTAATGGATATAAATTATGTTCGTTATTTCTTGAATAATTGTTTTTAAATTATATTTGCTATCAAACAAAAACTAATCTTGTAAAAATAAGTTTTATTATTACATTATTATTATTATTATAAATTGAGTTTGGTATCAAAAATAATATTTATTTATGCAAAATATTGCAAAAAATTTCTTAAAATAAACATAAATGAACTTTTACACATATTTTAATGATGCATTATTTGAAATTTTTGTGTTAAGTAACATTGTATCTATATTTTGTGAAATAATTCAAATTACCATAACAATTCTAATCATTTAATTTTTCAAATAATAATCAGTCAAAATTATAATAAATTTTCTAATAAAAACTAAAAATAATCTTAATAAGCCCTGAACTAAATTCAATATAAAATATGTGCTAGAGATTAAATATGTAGAATACTCATTCAATTGAAATCGCATCACTTTGGAACAGTTTTTTCATTGATGTGTTTACCTATTGAACTTAGAAATTCAATAATGGATGTTGATCCCCATCCACTAAATTCAATTCTCGTGTGTTTTAGTATTCCAAACTTCTCTCAAACCTCTTTATATTACATGCTCGAGCATTTGTGTTGTGCCATCGCCATTCTCTGCACCATCATAATATGAAATATGGTCTAGATCTTCATCAATTTCTTCGAATCCGAACTCGAATTCTTTTTTATTCCGAACTTTTACAGCATGGAGATCTACCAACTCCGATCCTTCTCTCTTTTTAGTTTGATATTTCTGTCTCCGTAAGCTAGAAGCTCAATTTTTGTACTTTCGAAAGTTACAATAATAAAATAATACAGCAAAACTTAAGGAATAATATATAAACAAAAAAATTACAGAGCTAAATACATTAAAAATAAAATCTAACAAAGTTAAAAGTGAAGTGTGGATATTAACCTTGTGCATGGATTATTATTTATACTAAACAATTTAACCATATTAAATGTCAACCAATCAATTAACCACAACACAATTTCCCTCATTAATTACGCTGATGATTTGAGCATCAATATTAATTATTTGATTATAATTAATTATATATTTAAATGGTTATGTACTATCCATAATTTCTTACTTATATATTTAATATATTTACTTTTTGGAAGTTAAAATACACATAGATGAAAACATAATTAATTATTTACTTAATATAAACATAAATAAGAAGTAATTAATTAAAAAATCAATTATAAAAATTACCAAGAAAATAATTGATCATTAATTATAATGATTTCATACTTTCTTTAATTATTCGCCTAATATATTAATTGAGAAGCCAAAACCTATTTTATTCGATATGCATATTCCTTTTATTTGATTTGTCTTACCATAATTAACTTTGTAGACCATAACGAACGTTACTTACAATTCCCATGGGACGGAGGTAGTAATAATTTGTTTTCAGAATTTGAACAAAATTATTTTGTGTAACATTTTTAAGAGGAAAAAAATTTTGGGTAGTTTATTTTGTTAAGATTTTGCTTTTAAGTGTACATATTAATTTTGAAAATGAAAAGAGAATGTGAACATTTTACTCTTGGTTTGTAATAAATTTTAATATTACAGAATCATAATTAATTTATTTTTCAATTAACTAAATGATGTCTTTTTCTATTTTTGATTGCAAATATTTGATTTGTTATATATTTACTAAATCAAACTTATTGCTTAAATGATTCACTACTCAAAATAATATGTAAAAATTGATTAGAAACACTCCAATGAAAAAAGACCACCATTTATCATTAAACAATTATAAATATCGTGTTCATGTGAAACACCAATAAATTGGTCATGTTTATCTTTAATTTAAAAGGAGAATATATATGATTTTAATAAATAAATGTAAATAAATACTTAAACCTCGTGAAATATCATTTTGTATACTGATATAAAATAAATATTATAATATTAATATATTGAATTTTCTTAAATTGGTTCAATAAGCATTCACATATATGTAATTTTTGGAAGCAATTCTATCCAATTTAAATAATAAACATGATTAAGAAGTGAATAAATTAGTGGCCCGCATTAAAATATATTTATCCATTCATATATAAACAAATTAAAATATTCTTGACAAATTATATTTATATAATATATTACTCCATTCATATATATACCAAAAAAAAAAAAGAATTTGGAATGTTATATGCAACTATCAGCATCCATATAAATATATATAAGATATATTATTTAATAATAAATGCACGTACAAATTTATTCATGCACAATAAAAATAGAAAGATGTGATTTCATTTATTACATAAAAAAGTACATCAGAAAAAATGAAATCTTTTTAATTCGGATTGAGGTCCTCAACTATGCTTAAAGTGCGACACATATGTTGTTCCTCGTAAGGAATAAAAAATAATTATGATTAAAACCTTGTAGAACAGGAGATGATGTACTTTTAATAGAGCAAAAGATCTCAATCTCCGTTAATCGATGCTTCTTGAATCCCAAATAAGCACAAATCGAACCACTTCGTCATCTTCATCGGTAGTAGATTTCTTGCAAAACCTGATGGGAGAAATATTTAGCTACAACCCCAAATAAGAATATAAACCAGATAAAATAATTAAATAAACATCATATAAATGCATCAACATGAACAGACGATCACAGTTAAATTCTATGAAAACAACTATAACAAAAACAAAAAATAAAAATGGTTGGCTATTTCTGTTAGATTTCTTGATTATTTATACTAATTATACTATAAAAAGACTTTAATGAAATAATTACTAATTAAGTTTTTTATTTAATTATGATTATATATAATTAATGTTTTGCAATATCAATTTATATTTTAAAAGGAAAGAACTTGTAAATAGGCTGATTTGAATTACACAAATTATAAAGAATTAATGCACACTATTAAATATAAATATCAAACTTGCAATATATAGCTAATAAAAATTATTAAACGTATTAATAATATTAATTCATTATTAGTATATTGATTTTCATTATGATAATATAATTGTTTTCTTAATTAATAAATTCATTGTTGTTCAATTGTTTATATTGTTTTTTTAGTTTGTTCTTTACTTTTATATTATTATTTATTAAATAGTTACACCAATTTTCATATTTATTAAATAATTTTATTCTTATTAGTATTTTTTATTATTGATTTCAATAATTAATTTCCTTCTTTCCCCGTAACTTTATTGTTTATATCATTTTACGTTTCATTGTTTTATTTTTAAATTAATTTAGCTTTTTGGATGTCATATTGATAAAAGAAGCTTTGTGAAGTTTTCCTTTAAAATATATATAAATATAATGTCACGTAAACATAAACATAAACAGAAAATTATAATTATATAATTCATAATTTATATATAAAAAGTAATAATTATTTAATTACTAACAAAGTAATTTTTTTTAAATTACTAATAATAATATATATATTTATATTATATAATATATCCCACAAATAAATATTTAATAACTAATTACATTCTTACCATATTTTGTTTTAATTACCTAAGTTATCATAATAATATTTTTGGTAAGTGGTTTTGGAGGGGAAAAAAAATTGTGTGAGGGGTCTTGCTTTTAGGTAGATATAGATATGATGTTATATCAAGCCTAATGTGATTAATATGTAAAGTTCATATTACAAACTAACTTTCTTTTTAGCAACCCTGTTAATCTCACTCTTTCTAACTCCAAATATTATGATTGAAGTTCGAATTTAGAATATTATATATATAAAAAATGCTTAAACCACTTATATGGAACACATTTAATTTTCTCTTTTGTCTCTCTCATTGTGTATGAGTCAAAAAATGCTCTCAAACATTGTTTTTTCCAATTCGAGCAGTTACAATTTATTTGTTTTTAAAGAGTATTTTGATAAAAGTAATTTTACTCGGAACTAATGAAAAAAATGATATAGTTTTAATTAGTTAAAAAAGAATATTAGTTCAAACTAAATGGTTGTTTTTAATTATAAGATTTATATATAGTTCAAGCAAAATGGTTATTCAGGTCAATCAATTTCAACCATTTAGAGATTTACTTAAATTTATTTCTAATTCTTATCCATTCACTACAACTTCCAAATTTCAAGAGCTAGAAATATTAAATTTATATATATATATAAAAAGTCATAAACGGTTGTGAAGAATAATCCACATACAAAAATTAGCTAATTACTTTGATTCAACAAGTAATTGTCTTATAAAAGCGCCAAAACATGCCTAAATTATAGGGTAAGTTAGCATCCCCTCCTTATTTTCTACGTTGAATATTTATTTTGTTGAATTATATACATCATCTTAATTTGCTTTTGCATTTGGCGTTTATTAATAAAAACAAACAAGAAATTATTGACCCAGAATTTCTGCAAGCTTAGTCTTTGTAGCTAGTGTACATCTATTTTTAAAAAAAAAAAAAAAAAAAACAAGAGAGAGAGAGAGAGATGTACATACAAAGTTAACGAAGATGACAATGTTGATCTAAAAAAACGAAGAAGAAGATGAGGATGCTAGTAGCTAAGAAAACCTTCTGAGGAAATTACCATGTAAAGCATACATCATGAGCATGAGCTCCTGATCGTCGCCGCCGTCGTAGAACTCCTGCAGGTGGTGGTTGCGGTGCTTGACCACCACGTCGAGCGGCAGCACGGCCCGGCGGCAGAGGGGGCAGGTGGCGTAGTCATGCTGGAGCCACGTGTCGACGCAGTGCTTATGGAATGTGTGCTTGCACTTGAGTCTCCTCACCTCATCTCCCTCTTCATACATCGACAAGCACACGCTACACTCCGGCGACGTCTCAAACCCGGCCTCGTACCGCCGCGCCGGAGCCTTTTGATCCACGATCTTCAGGAACTGCTCCGTCGTCATGTAGCGGCGGGCGGTGGCTCTGGCGGCGCCGTGCACTAGTATGGCTAGCTCCAGGAGAAGGATGGAGAAGAATACCATTGTCATGGTGTAAATATTGGCCACGATTTGAGATAGGGATGCCATGTCACCCGCTTCTTGCTTTCGTTTTTTGTTTAGAATGTTTGCCCATTTATATAGAAATATTTTTTTAGTGTAACATTGATTGATAGAATTGTTTTTTTTATTTATAATTTGATCACTAAAGTTTCACCCAAAAAATAACTCAAATTAACACAAACTAATGCTTAGGTTTTCAAAGAGAAGTACAAATGAAAAAAAAAAAAAAAAGAATTCCAGAGAAATCTGGAGATTTGATTTAAAGGAAAATATATTGGTGAGAATAATATATGGGATAGGTTTGTTGACCAATAGAGAGGTGGAAAATAATACTATTAGGTTTAAATTTGTCAAGACCACTCTGCACCTAAATTTTGCAGGTGAGTTATTATATCCAGTGGGAAACATGTCACTTTAATGATAGAGACACTCACTCTAGATATTTGGGTGTATTAATTTATATTAATATTTAATTAGAAATTTGTTTTTTTTGGTATAAATTGTTTGAATGTTTGTTTGATCTAAGTTGTTTGTAAGAGAAATAATTAATGAATGATGGGGGTTTGTCCTTGTGGAATCAAGCTGGATTTGGAGTACTTTCTGCCTCAAGATAATGTCTATGTTTTAGCATTTTAGTGAATTAAACTATAAACTAACTAAACCTGCATACACTAATATGGAACCACCAATTTATGGTGGTCGCATTGCAATCAAGAAAAGTACATACAAGGTGTGGTGGCTCTCCTCTCTCTCTCTCTCTCTCTCTCTCTCTCTCTGTGGTGGTAGGGGAAGGATGGGAGGTAGATGAAACCAATTAACAACCATTAATTAATGTTACTATATACACAATTTGCCACTCCTATTGTGAACTATATAGTATATATTTATGTATTGATAGATATAATATAATTTATAAGTATATATAAAGCATGCATGAATATGGGGATATGTAGAGAGACCCAAGGCAGATGCATGTTAATGTGACATAAATGATGGATATACACACACCACACACTTGTAATTCTCAAATGAAGAACCAATCCAACCACGAAAACTCAGTCCAATCAAGCTGAATGATAGAAAGAAATACACCCCAACTGATCCATGAAATCCAAGAAATAGAAAAGGCAGACTCTCTCTTCTCAATGGTCACTGGATAATATCCCAGTCACCTGCATTGCATTGGGGGGTAACAATTCATAGCATTGGAATTCACTAGTATTTGAAAAAAAAAAAAGGTGGAAGAAAGAATGCACTATGAGACTGAGGCCATCGATGAGGCAAGAAACTCGGAAGTATTTTCCACAAGCTGTGCCCAAATCGCCATTGTCTGGTGTAGAACAAGAGAGTCAGTAAAATGATATGACCAAGTTTTTTCTTTTAGTTCCTGGTTTTCAGATGTTTTTTACTTAATCAAGTGAGGTGAGCATGTAACACAGGTGGAGACATTTGGTTTAGTTAACTACAACCACACATATAGAGGCTAAGGCTGTCTCTTTTGTGACAGAAGGGGTGGACTGTGTAAGATGTCGGATTCAATCCACACTATTCATGGTAAATTTAGAACAAAGAATAGCAATAGAAAGTTAGTGAGGCAATCAAGCCTAAGTGCCCCAGCATAATTCAAGATAACAATGAAACACTTGCTCCAAGAACTCACCAACTCAGCTAAGTAGAAATATAACTAGATTCCCAGCTTCTTTTTTTTTTAATCTTGAATTCACCGCAAGCATAGTGGGAGTGCTACAAAATTAGGCAAAATCAAGATTCATCATCCATGTATGTTGCAAGAAGAACAGAACAGCACACAACTATCAAGAATTAAGAATCCTGATATATGTTTACAGAATAGCAATCCTGTAATGCAGTGGAAGACATGAATGGAAAATATTACAGAGCATGGATTACATGAATACATTATAAATATGTTTCTAACAAAATCAAAAGGATAGAATGAGTCACTCACTTCCGTTGTAGTGATGAACGCCAACTTTCGCGAGCATGGCCTAGTACTCAATCTCCGACTTCCTCAATGGCGGGCAGTTGTTGGAAATCAGTATCAATTTATCTGAAATCACCCATTGACCATCAATTCTAACTCAATAAAAATCCGCCAAAAAAAAAAAGAAAAAGAAACCTTTTGAATCGCGAGTGTATTTCCCACTCTTGATCACAAGAGCCAATCTGTTGTTGGTGCTCTCATGAGTCTTCTTCTGCGGATAGGAAAACCAAATCCATAATGTGAAGACTAAAAATTGAAAAACATGTAGGAATCATTCAAAGTTACAGTTTTCTTTGCCGCCACCATTTTGATGAGGATTGGGTTTCACGGCTGGCTGATTAGGGTTCTGGCGCCCAATTTCCATCTCAAGCCTTTCGGATCGTGCAAGTCTGGCCCGAACCGGCCTGGTGATCCAAGTATAATCCTTTTTTCATGGGCCTTGTGTTTTTTGTATAAATATTTTGAAAAAGTAAATACAAAATAAATTATCTTTCAGAAGCCAAATACACAATGTTGCGCAGGTATCGTACGAATCAAGGGTTTCGTCTCTCGACTAATATTTGTGATTGTTAATGGCAGCGAATTCTGCAGTGCGTAGTTGAGCTCAGGTCAGGTATTCATTAACTTTGTTGCAGAAGGAGTGTGCGTGTATGCTAGTTTCAAAATGGCGGGTCATTGTTTTTGCTTGATAACTGTGCACCTCTCATAGCTTGAGCTGGTTGAATCATTGACGACGATTAGTGAAATGATGATCTCCTAGTTTTGAGTTGGAATGAATGAAAAACATGTTTGTTTTTTCAAAAAATAATAATAATTAAATTTCTAGTAATGTTTTTGGAGCATGGTATCCAGAAAATATTTAGGGAAGATGAGGTAGAACAGTAGGAAAATGTAACAGAAAACATACATAGGTCTGCCTTTTGTTTTGGGTGAAAGAAAAACTGTTTGGGAGTGGTATAGATAGATCATTTGTTGTGAAATTGGGGTTTTTTGGTTGAGGAAGCAATGCCCCTGAACATCAGGATCAGATTCTCTCTGTTCTTGATCACAGCAGAACATGCGGGATTGCACCAACACTGGTATAGAGCTGACAAGGTGATGAAGGATGCATAGAATCAAGGGTTGAAGAGACGGAAAATATGCTGAGAATGTTGGTCAAGTTGAAGGGAAATATCGAAAGCTGATGAGCAGCAGCAGTTCAAAATGTAATGCCAGTATTTGAAAGATAATCTTGAAATCCAAAAAATCATGAGGTTGGTGTTTCCTTAAATAACTACTTGTAAGAGTTTGATTAATCTTTTTATATTGAGCATTCTTATCGGATTAATTAATGATTTAGTTCTTCATATTGAAGGATTCTAGTTTCACAGCAGAACATGTATATGGGAAACCGGTTCTTGAATTTTTTGAAAGCCATACATATGCTGCTGAGCAAAAAAGTAGCAAAGATGGACACTTGTCAATCAAAAATTGCCACATTCATTTGCTCATGTTGCTTTTGGGTAAACTTATGTTTTATTTCTTATAACCAGGTTATGAAATAGATATATTGATGATTCTGAAAATCTTGTCTTTCGCGTTCAGGTTAAGGAGGGCGATCAGTGAGTCAGGCATGAAAACTAACATTTGAGCCATGAACACAGAGCAAGGCGAGCTTTCACTATCTTACATATTATCCGATTTCTGATCAATGAAAATAAAATTCCTCAAGATTTGCTCAAACTACATTGCCCACTCAGCTATCTTGTATATACAGCGCACCATCAATACTTTTGTAAAAAAAATCCTTTGATAGCGATGGAAGGCGTGAACAAGTTCTATAATATTTCATTGCTGCTACTTGCTATATTTATATTCACTAGTAGTATTTCACTATTTCTTGTTGATTGGATGTCACACCAAATTGTGCTCATTTTCAACCCCATCGGTTGGATTATTGGATATATATCCATGACCAGATTCAAGTGCTTATTCATTATCATATTTAATGTTCTCGATTTTATTTAAATTTCTTGAATATTTAACTCATCAATTCTCGAATTTTCTCTTTTTATGAAAAATTGAATTTAGAGATTGAACAATTCTCGTGTGGCTTGAGCATGGGAAAACTTAAATTCGTAAAAAGCATAATGATGGTTTTACAGTTCAAAACGAAAGGCAGAATAATAAATGACAAGTTAGGACGCAACTAATTGTGATTAATGATCCAAAATGTGAGTTTAAGAATATTAAAAATAATAATAATGAGCGTTTTGAAATAGTCCATGTTTGATGACAATCCGCATGTTTGTTTTGATGGAGACTGGATAACTGCATGTGGGACTCGACAATACAATACATTACTTAATATTGAGACAAATAAATGGAACATGGTCTGTCAAAACTGCAATTTTCATTTATTCATTAACTAATTCACCATCCTTATTAGGTGTATCTTATTGTATATATCCTTCCATAAACACACACGGACTTGCAAATGGCAATCGGCTTCATCTGCGCCCAATAATTCATTTTCTTATCAAATCTGATAATATATTTTTCAAAAAATAATAAGCTAAATTATTTTTCATTTTTTTTATTATATTATTATATAACAATAATTATTTTAATAACCGCCGCTATTCAAATCTTCATTGTATCCAAAAAATTGATATTGAAATATATTATTAAAAACCTTAAATGTATAAAATATATGAAATTATGATTTTTACATTATAACCATTTGAGCCAAATGATTTTTTATTATTTTATTATATTATTATATAAAAAGAATTATCCTATAACCGTCACTTTTCATTTTTTCCAAAAATTGATATTAAAAACCTTAAATACATAAAACTAAGATATTTTTTTTATTTATCATGGACAATTTTAATATTTTATTATTGGATACAATATCTGTGGAGAAGACTAAAAACACTGCAGGAAATTATGTCTAGTACAACAAGTTTTGCAAGTATTATTGCATGTACTACTAGTACGAGAACAAAAAGAAAATGCAATATTGAATAAATAAAATGAAATAAAGCAACAAAATAGCCGAGTCGAGGAAGCCCTATTCCCGCAAGACAAATTCGCCTACGTAGTGCTCGTTGAACGACGATTGTCACCAAAGGTAAAACAGTTTCGTTCTTTTCGAGGCAGCATCGCAATCGAAAAAGCTCCGGTGAACTGAACAGAGGTGAAACTGAGTTGCAGAAGAAGAACGAAAAATATGCAGCAATATGAGGATAATGTTGCAGTAACTGGCTAAGTGAGCTTGTCTGATGTCGGATGTTCGGGAACCAGCAACAAGAGACAACACAATGCATGCCTATTTATAGACATGATCCACCAGGGAGAGCTTGTCTCTGCCATCAAGGCTGAGCCGTTACAGGCATGAGATACGGAGTAACCGACGCCATCAATGGAGCCGTTACAGGCTGAGTGCAAACTGGTCCAGGTTCATTTCAACATGTGTTAAATGTGCTGAAACGTTCAGCACTCATTTGCAACACATGGCTGACTCGTCAGCCACGTCACATGCAACGTGTACACCACGTCGACTGGTCTAGACATGTCGAGCCCGCAGGCTGACTTTCACTTGCCCAAAAAGATAAGGCACCGTGGACCAAGTTAAGCCAAAGACCCAAGAGCCCAAATATCAATTGCTAAGAACCAAGACCACGACCGGGTGGGAGTTGAGAAGTTCTTGCCATCGATTCCTAAAGTAGGCGGCGGAGGAGGAGCAGGTGGCAGTGGAGCAGCAGCAGGAGGTGCTTTGGGCAGCGGCGTGCGAGGGGAGCCACCGGGTGCCACATACACTGCACACTTGTTTATTGCACACCTCAACCATAATGGTATATAAACATAGATTAATTACTTTAATTAATTAACGTGGGATACACTTCATTTATTACATACGTTACTTATGTAATAATCCCACCAACCGTGTCACTTCGTGGACTTATTTCTCACTCACCGGAATTCGGATTTGAGAAAATAAATATAACATGATCATCTACTCTTCCCGTAGATTAAGTTGATAATATTTAATTACGTTAAAATTAAATATTTTTCATCGAAAATTTACCACAAAGTACCCGAATTACCAATATTTATTGAATGGGCAACACTGCCATCGTGAATTCCTGATGTCTGATGCCTAAATTATGGCACGTCAGAAAATGATTTTATACATAAACAAAATGGGTTCTTAAATATGAGGAATTTTATATATTTCATTCTTATTTGAAATTAAATGTAGGTGGAAATATTTGTTAATATTAATATAATATTTTCCCACACTTCATTTATCTAACCTTTCATTTTTCACACTTATTTAAAATTATAAATAATGTTTAATACACTTATTTTTTTATAATACTTAATTATGATACTTCCTCCGTCACACTTCAATTGTCTCACTTTCCTTTTTCGTCCGTCCCACCTCAATTGTCTCATTACTTAAAAAGACAACTTTTTCACACTCAATAATAAAATATTAATTCGACTCAACTTACTTTACACTCACACTTCTTGGTTATTGTGCCCGGTCAACCGGGACAATTCAGCCGGGACGGAGAGAGTAATTTTGTGCAAAACACGAATAACATACTAATGAAAGAAGATTAAGAAAAAAGGGCTCTATTTGAAGGCATCTCAATAGTTAATACTTATATATGTAAACATTCTAAAATTAGTATTTTTAAGATTTATGTCTCTTACCCCTAGAAGAAAATTCTTATTTCTTAATATACATTATTACTTATCATTTTAGCTGGGGATGGAGAAAATATTATTAATCTTTCTTTCTTTGGATATGAGATATAACAAATAGCTGCATTCATTGAATAATTTTGGTTATAAAAATTTAAAATTTTCATTGTGAACTCGTCATTAAGTGTGATCATTTTGTAGAGGGGTAAAAATACGTATTACCATAAAAAGCTTAACATGATTTTTAAAGAAAAATAATAATTTATATATATATTTCCTATATATGTAGTCCATTATTTATTTATTATTAGAATTCCTAAACGTATAATAAATATTTCCATTTATGCTATAAATCAAAAATTAAATTAGAAAAATTTCCTATATAAATTTTTTTGGGGGGATGTATTTTATTTCGATAGCATAAAATAATTTCTGATTTAGCGGAAATCAGTGAAACGTCAGCGAGCCGAGCCGGATCCGAAGCCACTAAAGCTTAGCCGAGAAGCCGCAACGCTAAAGCTGTCGGTGGTCCGCCACCCCATCCCAGCAGAGCTTTCTCTCTCTTCCACACACACTGTCAC
The DNA here is from genome assembly GCA_026898455.1 of Plectranthus barbatus. Taxonomy (NCBI): domain Eukaryota; kingdom Viridiplantae; phylum Streptophyta; class Magnoliopsida; order Lamiales; family Lamiaceae; genus Plectranthus; species Plectranthus barbatus. Next base: position 157,630 of record JAPKLW010000950.1, on the reverse strand, counting down.
TCTTCTTCTCTCGCATATACGTTCGCACACATTACATTCTCTCTCTAAGCAATCTATCTTGCTCGCTTGTCAGTTACGAAACTCTCAAGAGATTTTCGTTTTAGAGAGATAGAGTGAGAGGGGGAGAGAGAAGCTCAGACACAGAGAACAGCTTCTTTCTTGCCATTCTCGCTCTACGTTTACTACAGCTTACCAAAATTTGTGTCGGAGAAGGAAATCTTGATGCCCTTCCCACTGAATCTAATACAAGGTTTCGCCCTTTCCGCTAGATCTTAGTTTTAGCGCATTTAGTTGTCCTATCCATGAAAATCTTGCCGGTAGGGGCGCTGTATTCGAGTTGAATTTACTGTTTTGGCTAGAAATTTGTTAGCTTCTCTATCTGGGTGTGTTTGATCTGATGATTTCTTGAGCCATTCCAGTGGGATTTCAAAAGGGTTCGATATTAATTGGAAGTTATTGTCCTTATTTTAATATGATGATCGTGATTTCACTTTGATTCATTTTGACTTCTGTTTTCCAAATATTATTCCTAATCATGGGGCAAGATGTGTTTTGGTGGAGTAGATCATACGACATTACTGTCAATAAATTTTTGGATGTGCGTAGTTCTGTGTATAATTTAGTCTAGTCGTCTCCCGATGTGTTGTGGCTGACTTGTGATTTTAACAGGACGCAGCAGCTAGCTTTCGCCTGTGTGACGGGACAATCGGATCTGAAGAAGACCTCAGAATCACAGCAAAGCTGGCGGCGGCACTAGCTTGGAGGGTTGCTGCTCCCAATGGTGGCATTCCCTCCAATGACTTGGTAAGATAATTCACTTAACTAGTTATTGAATGTCTCATGCATGTCTGAAATCTGCTGATCTGTCTGGATCATAATGAATATTTTTCTGATAACATTTTCTTGTTCAGATCACATGCATTACACATGGTGAGTTTCTTCCTGTTCAATTATTATTGTTTGCAATTATTGGTGTTGTAAATGTCAGTCATTTTGAAGAAAATTTCAAACAGAACAATTATATCATTTGTGGAATCTTTGGAGACATAATTGGTTTCTTATTCTTAAATCCCAGTATAACATTTTGCATAACCTATATTTTATACTTGTAGTTGACAACAATGGCATTTCAAACACAAAAAAGGTTCACCAGTTCCTTGAAAATGATGAGATGATGACCCTGACTGGCTTGTAAATTATGTGTAATTTTTGTAGTTTGTATATTTATATATTTACCACATCATACAAGAAAAGATGACATTGTTTGCTAATTTTATCTATAATATCAGGCCATGGATTTTATTGGTTACTCGTGTTCGTGTTCCATTCTCAAATGTATATTTCAGGGTTATCTGTTCAATTGATTAGTTTGCACTTATTGTTTGTTGTTGTAGGAGAGAAATGGGGAAGCTAGACCTCATGACTCCGAACCTCCAACCCCTCATGCACTCATGAAAATGGCTTCAAGGTTGGCCAGTTGCTTTATTTTGCCTCATGCACAGAATTGAATTTCCTATCCATAATTTATTTTTGAAATTAATCAAGTTTATGTGATTTGAACTAATCCGTTGTCGTTAACCCAAGCCCACCCTAAATCGACAGAAAAGTGGGAATATTTCACCTATCCATGTCTTTACAGATAGTGCATCTAGCTTATTGTTAATGGAGATGGTTCATTATTCTAAACTCTATTAACTCTGCGCCTGGGGCCATTGTCTTGTTGCACTTGCTATTACTACAAACAGCACAATATTTTGTTGTCCAACATTCACTTACGCCTGTCGTTAACTAATTTTTTAGATACACGAGAATTGTAGTTTGTAATTTTATTGTTTGGGAAAGTCATTATATTTCAATGGCCATTTACTGAATTATCAGTTGGTTATCTGTTTTTTCTGCTTGATTTCATTTCAGTTTATATCCTGGTTAATTTTGTTGACACTCGTGATTTGATTTACCTGCAGAGATAGAGGTAGCATGGAGGACCCAGATGGGACATTATCAAGTGTTGCACAGTGTATTGAGCAATTGCGGCAGAGTTCCTCATCATCACAAGAAAAAGAGAAATGCTTAAGGCAATTACTTGAGCTAATCAATACAAGGGAAAATGCTTTTGGTGCAGTTGGATCACATTCGCAAGCAGTTCCGGTTCTTGTGTCACTTCTTCGGTCGGGATCGCTTGGGATTAAGATACAGTCCGCTGTTGTGTTAGGTACTCTGTGCAAAGAGAATGAACTACGGGTTAAAGTATTACTCGGAGGTTGCATTCCCCCATTGCTTGGTCTTCTCAAGTCAAACTCAAGAGAAGGCCAAATTGCGGCAGCAAAGACCATATATGCTGTGTCTCAAGGTGATGCGAAGGATCATGTTGGATCAAAAATATTTTCAACAGAAGGAGTTGTGCCTGTTTTGTGGCAACAGTTAGATAAGGGACTTAAGGCAGGACATGAGGTTGATGACTTACTAACTGGAGCTTTGCGGAATCTTTGTAGCAGCACCGAGGGATTTTGGCCTGCGACAATCCAAGCTGGAGGGGTTGATATACTAGTTAAATTGCTTACAACAGGCCAATCAAGTACTCAAGCAAATGTGTGCTTTCTCCTTGCATGCATGATGATGGAAGATGCATCTGTTTGTTCTAAAATCTTGGCTGCAGAAGCTACTAAACTGCTCCTCAATCTACTCGGTCCAGAAAATGAAGCTCCACTAAGAGCGGAAGCTGCTTCAGCTCTTAAATCTCTTTCTGCCCAGTGCAAAGAAGCTAGGCGGGAGATTGCTAATGCCAATGGTATTCCTGTTCTAATAAATGCTACAATAGCTCCTTCTAAAGAATTTATGCAGGGAGAATTTGCCCAAGCTTTGCAAGAGAATGCAATGTGTGCTCTTGCAAATATATCTGGTGGCTTGTCTTACGTCATCTCAAGTCTTGGTCAAAGTCTTGAATCATGTTCTTCTCCTGCACAAGTAGCTGACACATTAGGTGCGTTAGCTTCTGCTCTAATGATATATGATAGCAAGGCTGATAGTGCTAGAGCATCAGATCCCATGGAGGTAGAGAAGACATTGCTACAGCAGTTCAAACCTCAGTTGCCCTTCTTACTCCAGGAGCGTACGATAGAAGCCCTTGCCAGTTTGTATGGCAATGGAATACTAGCAAGCAAACTTGCAAATTCTGATGCAAAGAGGCTACTTGTAGGTTTGATTACAATGGCAACAGATGATGTCCAGGAAGAGTTAATAAGATCTTTACTTATTCTCTGCAACAATCAGGGTACGCTGTGGCAGGCTCTTCAAGGTCGTGAAGGGATTCAGCTCTTAATATCTCTTCTTGGTCTCTCATCAGAGCAGCAGCAAGAGTGTGCTGTTGCTTTACTTTGTCTTCTATCCCATGAAAACGATGACAGCAAATGGGCCATCACTGCTGCTGGTGGTATACCTCCACTTGTGCAAATTCTAGAAACTGGGTCTGCTAAAGCTAAAGAAGATTCTGCAACAATCATAGGTAACCTTTGTAATCATAGTGAGGATATACGTGCTTGTGTTGAAAGTGCTGATGCCGTTCCTGCTTTGCTCTGGCTGTTAAAGAATGGAAGACCCAATGGAAAGGAGATTGCTGCCAAGACTTTGAATCATTTGATTCACAAGTCAGATACAGCTACAATCAGCCAACTCACTGCATTACTAGTCAGTGACTTGCCTGAGTCCAAAGTTTATGTATTAGACGCATTAAAAAGCTTGCTCTGTGTGGCCCCTCTGAATGATATGGTCCGTGAAGGTAGTGCAGCAAATGATGCAATTGAGACAATGATAAAAATATTGAGTTCTCCTAAGGAAGAGACTCAGGCGAAGTCAGCCCTGTCTCTTGCTGGGATCTTTGATGCCAGGAAAGACTTGCGTGAAACTAACATTGCTGTTAAGACTCTTGGTTCAGTCATGAAACTCTTGAGCTCTGAATCTGATATCATCTTAGCGGAAGTATCTAGGTGCCTTGCTGCTATATTTCTCTCTGTTAAAGAGAACCGTGATGTGGCTGCTCTTGCTAGAGGTGCTTTGCCTATGTTGGTGGTGCTTGCCAACTCCTCAGTGCTGCAGGTTGCAGAGCAAGCTGTTTGTGCTTTGGCCAATCTCCTTTTAGACAATGAAGCTTCAGAAAAAGCTATCTCAGAAGATATTGTTTTACCTGCCACTAGAGTTTTGCGTGAAGGCTCAAATGCTGGAAAGACCCTTGCAGCAGCAGCAATTGCGCGCCTCCTTCGTTCTCGTCAGATTGATTCTCCTTTAACTGAATGTGTAAATCGTAATGGAACAGTACTTGCAATAGTTTCTTTCCTGGAAACTGCCGACAGTGGATCAGTTGCAACCTCAGAGGCATTAGATGCACTTGCTTTTCTCTCCAGATCTGTGGTAGATTTTGGGCAAGTAAAGCCTGCTTGGACTGTCCTTGCTGAATATCCTAGCAGCATTACCCCTATAGTTTCTTGTATTGCCGATGCCACACCATTGTTGCAGGATAAGTGTATAGAAATATTATCTCGACTCTCCCAGGCCCAGCCCCTAATTCTTGGTAATACTATTGCCTGTGCTGGTGGATGCATTTCGTCTATTACAAGAAGGGTAATAAGTTCCTCAAATGCTAGGGTTAAAATTGGAGGGGCTGCATTGCTCGTCTGCACTGCAAAAGTAAATTATCAACGGGTTGTTGAAGATTTAAATGGATCTAATATGAGTACGTCACTCATTCATTCTCTTGTTGGAATGTTAGCTTCTCAAGAATCTTCCCCAGCTGGAGATCAGGACTGCAAGGATATTATAAGTATCTCCAGGATAACCGAGAAGGAAAGAGAAGATGACGTGGAGAGAAGTACGTCAGTCATCAGTAGTGTGAATATAGCTACTTGGCTTCTTTCTATCCTTGCTAGTCATGATGGCAGAAGTAAAGCTGAGATCATGGAGGCTGGTGCAATTGAAGTTCTCACCGACAAAATATCTGAATCCTTGTCGCGTCATATACAGGTATTTGATTTATGTTATTTATTTGAGTGCACTGCTTGCTAAGCTTCTATTAAGAACATTGCCGCACATTCTTGAAAACATTTAATGATTTTTTTTTCTACAGGGTGATTATAAGGAGGATGGTAGCACATGGATATGTGCCTTGCTATTAGCAATATTATTCCAAGATAGAGATATCATACGTGCTCATGCTACTATGAAAGCAATTCCAGTACTGAATAGTTTATTGAGGTCAGAAGAGGGGGCCAACAAATACTTCGCTGCCCAAGCTGTGGCAAGTCTTGTCTGTAATGGTAGCAGAGGGACTCTTCTCTCTGTTGCCAATTCAGGGGCACCTGCAGGACTCATTACCTTGCTTGGTTGTGCCGATGCTGATATACAAGACCTTTTAGAATTGGCAGATGAGTTTGCTTTAGTTCGTTATCCTGATCAAGTGGCTCTTGAAAGATTGTTTAGGGTTGATGACATCAGGCTTGGCGCTACCTCTAGGAAAGCTATACCGGCGCTGGTGGATCTGCTTAAACCTATTCCTGAACGCCCTGGAGCACCTTTCCTTGCTCTGGGACTTCTAATCCAGCTTGCTACAGAATGCCCTTCCAATCAAATTGTTATGGTTGAGTCAGGTGCCTTGGAAGGGTTGACAAAGTATCTTTCTCTTGGCCCCCAAGATGCATATGAGGAAGCTGCTACTGATTTACTCGGCATTATGTTCAGTACAGCTGAGATAAGGAGACATGAATCTGCATTTGGTGCGGTCAGTCAACTTGTAGCAGTTTTGCGCCTAGGTGGAAGAGCGGCTAGGTATAGTGCAGCTAAAGCGTTGGAGAACTTATTTTCTGCTGATCATGTAAGGAATGCCGAATCTGCCAGGCAAGCTGTTCAGCCTCTGGTGGAAATTTTGAGCACAGGTTTGGAGAAAGAACAGCATGCTGCTATTGCTGCCTTGGTTAGACTGCTAAATGAGAACCCATCAAAGGCCCTTGCAGTTGCTGATGTTGAGATGAATGCAGTTGATGTGCTGTGCAGGATTCTTTCATCAAACTACTCTATGGAGCTGAAGGGTGATGCTGCCGAATTGTGCTGTGTACTTTTTGGCAACACAAGAATACGATCTACTCTAGCAGCAGCCCGCTGTGTCGAGCCTTTAGTTTCTCTGCTTGTTACGGAGTATAGTCCAGCACACCATTCTGTTGTTCGTGCATTGGATAAACTCCTTGACGATGAACAGCTGGCAGAACTCGTTGCTGCGCATGGTGCCGTCATCCCGCTTGTAGGCCTTCTATTTGGTCGAAACTATTTGCTTCATGAAGCTATATCAAGAGCTCTAGTTAAGTTAGGTAAAGATCGACCAGCCTGTAAGATGGAAATGGTGAAAGCTGGAGTAGTGGAGTGTGTGCTTGATATACTTCTCGAAGCTCCTGATTTTCTCTGTGCTGCATTTGCCGAATTGCTTAGAATACTTACAAATAATGCAACCATTGCAAAAGGCCCTTCGGCAGCAAAAGTAGTCGAGCCTCTTTTTATGTTGCTGACTAGATCAGAGTTTGGACCTGATGGACAACATAGTGCATTGCAGGTTCTTGTGAATATATTAGAGCACCCGCAGTGCCGTGCAGATTATACCCTCACATCACAACAAGCTATCGAGCCCCTACTACCATTGCTCGACTCTCCCGCTTCTGCAGTGCAACAGTTAGCAGCAGAGCTTCTGTCCCATCTGCTATTGGAGGAGCATCTTCAGAGAGATCCATTTACACAACATGTGATCCCTCCATTGGTGCGCATTCTTGGTTCTGGTATTCCTATTTTGCAACAGCGAGCTGTTCGTGCTCTCGTCAATGTTTCAGCAATATGGCCAAATGAAATTGCGAAAGAGGGTGGAGTGAGCCAGCTCTCTAACGTCATACTTCAGTCAGATCCTCTTCTCCCCCATGCCTTGTGGGAGTGTGCTGCTTCTGTGTTATCTAGTATTCTGCAATTTAGCTCTGAATTCTATTTGGAAGTACCCGTAGCAGTGTTGGTTAGGTTGCTGCGTTCAGGAACAGAGAGCACTGTTGTTGGTGCACTGAATGCTCTTCTTGTGTTGGAGAGCGACGACTCGACCAGTGCTGAAGCAATGGCTGAGAGTGGGGCAATTGAGGCGCTTCTGGACCTCCTCAGAAGTCATCAGTGTGAGGAAACAGCTGCCAGACTACTCGAGGTGTTGCTGAACAATGTGAAGATCAGGGACTCGAAAGTTACCAAATCCGCAATCGTCCCACTGTCTCAATACCTTTTAGACCCTCAAACACAAGGTCAGCAGGCAAGATTACTCGCAACCCTCGCTCTTGGTGACCTTTTCCAGAATGAGGCTCTTGCTCGAACAGCGGATGCCGTCTCTGCTTGCCGGGCATTAGTGAATCTCCTCGAAGATCAACCTACTGAGGAAATGAAAGTGGTAGCTATATGTGCATTACAGAACCTGGTAATGTACAGTCGATCAAATAAGAGGGCTGTTGCAGAAGCGGGTGGCGTTCAGGTCGTGCTCGATCTGATCAGCTCGAGTGACCCTGATACTTCAATACAGGCTGCAATGTTTGTTAAACTTCTCTTCTCTAACAACACCATTCAAGAATATGCTTCGAGTGAAACTGTGCGAGCTATAACAGGTAAATATCGCCTCCGTTTCATGAAGCTTGCTCACAACATTTCGATATAATCATGAAAAAATATCTAATTTGTTCATTGCTCTTTCCAGCTGCAATAGAGAAAGACTTGTGGGCTACTGGCACAGTAAATGAAGAGTATCTGAAGGCTCTGAATGCTCTTTTCGGCAACTTCCCCCGTCTTCGAGCCACGGAACCTGCAACTCTAAGTATTCCTCATCTGGTGGCGTCTCTCAAGACCACCTCAGAGGCAACTCAAGAAGCTGCCTTGGACGCGCTGTTTCTTCTCAGGCAAGCCTGGTCAGCATGTCCTGCTGAAGTTTCTCGAGCACAATCTATAGCTGCTGCAGATGCAATACCCCTCCTACAGTACTTGATTCAATCAGGGCCACCGCGGTTTCAAGAAAAAGCCGAGTTTTTACTGCAGTGTTTGCCAGGCACACTAGTGGTGATAATCAAGCGAGGAAACAACATGAGGCAATCCGTCGGGAATGCTAGTGTCTACTGCAAACTCACCCTCGGAAATACACCACCTCGGCAAACCAAGGTATGTAATCCAAAGTCCAAACTCGATCATTAGTTTCAGGCTCACTGTTTCTGCACCTGTTTTACGATGCATGTTCTCTGCTGCAGGTTGTATCCACCGGCCCTAATCCCGAGTGGGACGAGAGCTTCGCATGGTCCTTTGAGAGCCCTCCCAAAGGCCAGAAGCTTCACATTTCATGCAAGAACAAGAGCAAGATGGGGAAGGTAAATGAAAATCCTCATTTTTTTTTCACCATGCTTTCCTACACACTCTAATAACCTGGTTGGTTGGTTGGTTGGTTCAACTGCAGAGCTCGTTCGGGAAGGTAACCATACAGATTGATCGGGTGGTGATGCTGGGTGCCGTCGCAGGCGAGTACACGCTGCTGCCGGAGAGCAAGAGCGGTCCGTCGAGGAATCTGGAAATCGAATTCCAATGGTCTAACAAGCAGCCAACCTGAGCCTGAGGTAAAAAAGAGAACTCAACTCGTCCACACAAATACAGATTTTGATTCATTCTTTTTTCTGTCTTAATTTATCGTGCTATATATAGTTTTGGCATGTCCTTTTTTTTTTTTTTTTATAAATTTTTTAGCACCAAACGGCTGTTTGTTTGTAATTTTGTGTTATTTTCTCTTATTTTTTATATGTATAAAGTGGGAGTTTCTTTTATATTTTCATTTTTATTCTTGTTAGGAAATTGTAATGTTCTACTTTCTTTGAAATTTGAGGCAAAATGTTGTACTCGTGATTCTGGAGATGTTTATTGATTGCAATTTGCAAGTTTCGTTTCAGGGTAGCAAGAAAATAAAAAATAATTAAAAAGAGTACTTTATCATTGAAAGATAAATATAATATTTCTTAGGGTAAAGTAGTATTAAATATATATTACAAACCATTACAATTTCTTTAAATATTTTGAGAATTAAGTATTTCACGAAATTATTAAGTTAAAGAGTCGTAAAAAGAAATAAATGTAACAAATATTGTTAATGATTTTAGTAAGTCAATGTAAGTGTTGTAACAAGTAAATGATATTCTATTTTTGAGCATGATTTAATAATTATGAGCGATATTTTTTCTAAATTTGAGCATTTGAGCGTGGTCTAATATTGGTGGATGGTTTTTTTATTTTACACATTGAAAATTTAAAATATCTAAATATAAAGTGATTTTAGTATAATTTTTATTTAAATAATACTTCATGTGAGTGTAATCTTTTTTATTTGAAATTCGTATATTTACTATGATGTTAATTTAAAATTGGATAATTAATTCAAGTTTTAACAATCTTTTTGATTAAAAAAAATAAGTAAATAAAAACAATCGTCTTTTTTGCGGCATCAGATCCTCTGTCCCATTTTCTGTTCCACTCCCTGTTCCACTATTAAAAAAGTTATTTTTTATTTAAAAATTTATTTTTTATTAAAAAAATGGGAATGGATTGGCGGCTGTTAAAGGATTTTGCACCCTTTTTTTTCTCTCTCTATTTTTTTCTTAAAAAAGTTTATTTTAATTTTTTCAATTTATATTAATGCTTTTTTAATCATTTCAATTTTATTTTTATCTAATTTTCTTAAATCCCAAATTTTGTGTTCCATTCACTCTTTCACTATTAAAAAATTATTTTTTATTTAATATTTTATTATAATCTTAATTTATTATAGTTTGTTAATTTTTTATAAGTTCAACTATAGGGTTCATCCAACTCAATTAGGATATATAATATTTTTTAGTAATTATTTTTCAGTTTTTAACTAAAATTGATTAACTTATAACTATAATTTATGTTCTTATAAAATTTTAATTTTTGTTCTTAAAAATCAATTAGACTATATTGTATTATACTTGGTTTTTCATTTCGTAAAAACATTTATTAAAATTAGAAATTGAGACAATGAAACACCAAGTAGAACACCATTGTGGAAAAGAGGATTTGATCGGATTTCACAGGCTTACGACTATTTATATACAAATAATTTTCTTTCCTGTAAATCAATTTTATTTATACTATATTTTAAAAGGGAAAAATGTTCAAATATATTTCAAACTATGATATTTTTTCAAATCTAAATAACATACTATATTTGATAATTTAGATAATTTAATTTTATGATATTTAGATAATTTATGTTAGATATTTTATGATATTTAGATAATTTATGATATTTAGATATTTGTATATAAATAGCCGTAAGCCTGTGAAATCGGATCAAATCCTCCGTTCCACATTGGTGTTCTACTTGGTGTTTCATTGTCTCGATTTCTAATTTTAATAAATGTTTTTACGAAATGAAAAATCAAGTATAATACAATATAGTTTAATTGATGTTTAAGAACAAAAATTAAAATTTTATAAGAACATAAACTATAGTTATAAGTTAATCAATTTTAATAATCAAATTTTAGTTAAAAACTGAAAAATAATTACTAAAAATATTATATATCCTAATTGAGTGGGATGAACCCTATAGTTGAACTTATAAAAAATTAACAAACTATAATAAATTAAGATTATAATAAAATATTAAATAAAAAATAATTTCTTTAATAGTGGAAGAGTGAATGGAACACAAAATTTGGGATTTAAGAAAATTAGATAAAAATAAAATTCAAATGATTAAAATAGTATTAATATAAATTGAAAAAACTAAAATCAAATTTATTATGAAAAAATAGAGAGAGAAAAAGAAAGGGTGCAAGATCCCTTAACAGCCGTCAATCCATCCCATTTTTTTTTTAAAAAATAACTTTTTTAATAGTGGAACAAGGAATGGAACACAAAATGGGACAGAGGATCTCATGCACTTTTTTGCCAGAATTTCTTAGATTTGCAATATCGTTTGAATTTAATTAATTAATTAAAACTCTATCAATCTTCTTTTTCTTTCTAAATTAGGTTGAAAGTCAAATTTCTTAACCTATAATGTCAAAATACAATTTGCACGTGCATGGAATAAAAAAGTTAAAACTGATGTATCCACATTTTTTTTTATTTCAATTTTAATTATAGATATTAATAATATTTATTGTATAAAACAAGATATATGAAATTATATATTACTGAATGGTTACGAAGAAATGAAAATAATATTTATTATTTTATATGTATTATGATACTTGGACAGTGGAAGAAATATTTGCAAGGTTCTCATGAAAAATATATTTTATTGATAAGTAATAGAGTTGGTCAGATACTATTATTGAATGTGAAAACTGAAAAAAAAAATTATATAATATTGAACAAAATAACCTATAATGACTTTTATTGATTAATAACTATTCAATTAAATAATAATATATTAAAAAAGGTAATAAATTGATATAATTATTTCTGCCTTTTTATAGTTATTGACTATTTTTCTTTAATATTATTATATATAATATATAGTTTACAATATATCTAAAAACACTAAAATAAAATATATTGGGAAGGTCTCAGGTTAGGCAGGCCTAAATAATTTAGGCGGATTTTATTTATTAATCTAACCCAAATCTATTTAATATACCCTAATAGAGAATTAATAAATCTTATTTGAAATGGATAAACCTATTTGAGTACGAATAAAACCCGCCTAAATCGTTTAGGCGTGCCTAACGTAAGTTTTTGCCTAACGTATTTGATTTTTGCTTTATATATTAACATGATAAAGCACGGTAAACGACTATACGTAGGTGAGATAAAACGCATGAGAGCAGAGAGAAGAGAGATGTGACCAAAATAGAAATTAAGATAAAATATGGGGTTGATTTAAGTTTTCTTCTTTCTTGTCCTTGTGTCACGTGAAAGAGAGAGAATAAGAAAAAGACACCACGCTAAATATTAATTTCTTTATAATTTTTAAATAATAATGATCACAAGAAGAAGAAGAAGAAACGCCACTGCGGCTCCATCTGCTCTTCGCCGCCGTTGAAAGGTTAGGCTTTGGCTCAGGCTCACATTAATCAGCAAAATTATATTGAAAAGAGTTTATATTTATATATTGTCTTAATTCATTTGAATATTAATTTAATGAATAATGCAAATAATAAAATTAAGATGGAATATATATGCATTATGGATTGAGAATTAATTGATTAAAGTAAAAATAAAAATAAAAATAGTAGATGAGTGTGATTAGGGCAGTAGAGCTAAAAAATGGTGCTAATCATGTGTTTGTGTTTGTGTTTGAATAATGACAAGGCTTTGAATCAAAGCAAGGCGTGGCTGCATCTACAAACTTGCCACATTTTCATCATCACTCCTCCCATAAATTAGTTTATAAATAGGATTATTATCAAATGCTTCATTAATAATAAACTCAACTCATATCAAATGCTCGAAATTGGATTAATACGATTTACATTTATTATTAATAATTACTACTCCATAAGTTTCGTTTTTGGCATACTTGTCATGCTATATTAATATTATATCATAAATAGTGCACTTTTCCCAATTTAAAGTCGTTGCAATAATTTCAATATGGAAATTGTTGTATGCGGAAGAAAGAACTAGATATTTTTTTTTTCAAAATTTAAATTATTATGAGCGCTTACTTTTTATTAGATAGGATCAGGTTAAGATGAATGATATGAAGGATTAAAATTTAAAAAGAAGCAAATGAAAAATTACTTTCATAAAAGGGAAGTGAAATGATTTATTGATTTATTTCGATTCCACATTTTATAAAATGTTTTATATCTACTCCCTCCGTCCCGGATCATTAGTCCCATTTGATTTTGACACAGTTACCAATATTTGTGAGTGTAGTGAAATTAATATTTTATTAATGTGAGGAGATTTTTTTTTTTTTAGTAAATAAGATTAATTCTGTGGGACAGACGAAAATAGAAAATGAGACTAATGAGACGGGACTGAGGGAGTATAAGTTATTCTACTTTTTATATGAAATTCAAGTCATAAAATATCTCAAATATTTCAATCATTAAATTAAATAATTGATTAAAGCTCATTTTAATTTATAAAATATTTAGAGTGAAAATATATACTTATTTATATATTAAAAAAATCAAATCTGGAGCGTCTACGCGACAAGGAAAGAAAACAAAACAAGAGTAATTTTCCACACTTTCCTTTTTGGGTGCGCATTATAATGCGCCACGGTGCGCAGTATATTCAATCCCCTGCCTGATCTCTGCTGTGCATCTTCTTCATCACTCCTCATTCGCTACTTGAGCGACACCCGGCGCAATCTAGCCTGCTTTCTTTCTTTATCTCTCTTCACGTCTACTACCTCTACTAAAACTCTCTCTCTCTCTCTCCCCTTCTACCAACTACAACTTCACCACATTTGTATCGGTAAAATATACACAATACACGCGCTATATATAACTTCCGCGGGGATACTCGGATTTTTCTTTCGCTTTGATCTCCTTTTGTTAATGGAGATCCGGTTACCTTTGCTTGGTTTGCTACTTTTTGTCTGTGTGGAGGGTGGATTAGGGGCGCCAATCGTGTATTCTGCGAGGCTGGTGCATAGATTCTCGGATGAAGCCAAAGCGCACCATGATGCCAGGGTTTTGAAGAATGGACCCGCAATGGGCCGCGCCGGCGGTTTTTGGCCGCAGCATCGGAGCTTGGAGTATTACCGGCGGTTATTGAGCAGCGACGTTCAGCGCCAGACGCTTAAGCTCAATCCTCAGTTCCAATTTCTCTACCCTTCTGAGGGGAGCGCCACATTACCTCTCGGAAATGACTTCGGATGGTCATCTCTCTCTCTCTCTCTCTCTCTCTCTCTTTTTATTTTATGTGTTTGTCTTTAGCATCGAGTTAGTATTAGTGTTACTTTGATACCGCCTGAGTTATTTTTCTAATTTAAGTACTTTTAACACTCCATTTGATAATGGGAATTATTCTGGAACAGGACATTATTACATCACTGTGAAAATGTATATGGTTGATTGAAAAGTTACGTTGGTGTTCGGACTACATCTAGTGTTACGTATTTATATACTTGGAAAAAACCGAGATCTTGGAAAATAGTGTTATTACTGAATAGTTGTTGAACCTTGTTGATCGAGTTACCTGCTTTCTCCTTCCTGGATATTTACAGTGTAAAATTGTTCAATACAATGGTGAACTATACAAATTTTTTATATGAATATATACACTATTGTCTTGCCAAGATGATAGGATGGACAATCCAATAGCCTTGCTTAAGGTTAATCAAATGAGCCATTATAAAAAAAAAAAAAAATACTTTCGTATAGACAGCTCTACAAATCATTACTAATTTACCAGTGCTAGGGGTTATCATCCGTTGTGCTCCAAGCAATACATCTGAGAGTGGAGTAAAACACTTAGCCTATGCCGTTAAAACTGCTGTGGCTTTCATTTGAGTAATGCTAGATTCCGCTAGCCCTAAAAAACCCTCTTATTCTTGTCGCACAATTGTTCTTTGTTAAATGCAAGTCATATTCTAGAGTATGGCTGGCATACTTCTTTTGGTTACTTGATGTATTGCAATAATCAACTATCTTTGTTTTCCCAGCATCTGTATGGAGAAGGTGCATTTTCGTATCATAAGACACAACATTGAATTGATAAAACGTACATGCTTATTTGCATGGAGTCTGTGAATTGAGTTTTGGGGTGGGGGGGGGGGTTGAATTCTTATGTATATAATTTCTCAACAAAGTTATCCTTTTCCATTAGCACTTAAGGATATTCACACTTGTTTTTATTTGTGTGATCCCAAACAGGTTACATTATATATGGATTGACATAGGCACACCAAAAGTATCTTTTCTTGTGGCGTTGGATGCTGGTAGTGATCTATTTTGGGTCCCCTGTGATTGTGTTCAATGTGCACCTTTATCGTCCAGCTACTATAGCAGCCTGGTATGCAATATATTATATTTCAATGGTCCACATGCCCCTATGTTGGTTCCAATTGACTTTCTTCCTTAATGGTGATTTTTCATATAAGCAAAAGCAAAAAATTGTCAACCCATATATAAACTTAGAATTACTGATTTATGATGCTTAAACATATGAAACTTGGTCAACATTCTCTTCATCTTAGACTTTCCAATAGTTCAACTTTGATTTAGTAGGATGGTAGTTTTCCTTTTCCTCCTTTCTTATGTTCGGAGACAATGCCTTTCTCCTTGTGTGTCTCTTAATGGCTTGCACTTGTAGATATTCTTTTGACGTGCATATTGGGGTTTGCGGTGGTTTTTCGGGATTTTGTTATCTGGGATTACATTAAAGTTTTATACAAATGGAATTTAGTAGCAGACTATCAGGAGTCCCTGTCCCAGTTTTGATCTTTTCTTCTTCTACCTTTGGCATTATGATTTGCATCTAACTACTAATGGGGTCCCAATTTGTGTAGCATAACATATTCCCGATAAGCGTGTTTCTATATTTCCAAGTGTGTTTTTTATTCTTTTCACATCCCGTATTCATGGAGAAGCACTGACTAGAATGCATTGCTCTGTAGAACTTGTGGGGATAGTTTGTCCTGCTTTTCTTGTTTCCAACTTGAACAGCGGGGACGATATTTTTAACAGAAGCTTGTTTAGCTGCCATATCTAATTTGGGGCATAAAACTAGATGTTTTGTAAACTTATATTTAAAGTTTAACGTACACAGGATGTCCATTTTCCATTACATAGATTTTGAACTTGGATGTATCTTTATATTACCTTTACTTTTTTTTTTTGTCGAGATAAGCAAATTTTGTTTTGCAATGGCGGCCTAAATCTTAAATCTTTCAGGAGGTGGGTTGTACGGTTGGGGGGGGGGGGAGGTTTGTTTGTATCAACCCGAGCCATGAAGTTTGTGTTAATTAGCAACATGTTTATCACTTATTCCAAATGATTGATTGGCAGGTGCCCTCTTATTTTTTCGGGCATTTATCATGCAGGATAGAGATCTTAATGAGTACAATCCTTCTGGCTCTAGCACTAGCAATACCATTTCTTGTAGTCACCAGATGTGTGAACTGGGTCCAAATTGTCCAAATCCTAAGCAACAATGTCCTTATACCGTCAACTACTATACAGATGATACCTCAACTTCTGGATTTTTGGTTGAAGATGTTCTTCATCTTATGCCTGGCCTTTCAGATGTATCGAACAAATCTGTAAAGGCTCCAGTGATTATTGGGTGTGTTTTTCTTTGCTCATATTTCAGTGTGCCCAAGAATTTCCATAAAAATTTATTTTCCCTTCCTTATCTTGATTCCTATTCGATATTCTATTATTTTAGATGCGGTAGAAAACAAACTGGTGGGTACCTAAGTGGAGTTGCTCCTGATGGTCTCTTGGGTCTTGGACTTGGAGAAATTTCTGTTGCAAGTTTTCTCGCAAAAGCTGGATATATTCGAAACTCTTTTTCTCTATGTTTCAACGAAGATGATTCTGGAAGGCTACTTTTTGGTGACCAAGGAATAGCTGGCCAACAAACTACTCCATTATTGCCCTTGGATGGGAAAAAGTAAGTTATTATAGCTGCTAACATTTTCTTCTGTACATTGAAGATGGATATTAACCCAGTTCATGATACAGTTTAACTTATATTGTCGGAGTGGATGCGTGCTGCATTGGGAGTTCATGTTTTGACAATGTGGATTTCCAGATGCTGGTCGACAGTGGGTCTTCATTCTCGTATCTTCCAGAGCAAATTTTTGAAAAAGTGGCTGATGAAGTAATTCTCTCTCCTTCCTTTTCCATTAGTTTTATTCTGTGTCTTCTGTAAAAGTAAGTGAGTTTGTTTTGACTTACTGTTTTGGTCATAGTTTGATCGACAGGTAAATGCTTCAAAATCTACCTTTCAAGGATATCCATGGAAGTACTGTTACCAATCCAGGTATGCTTGTTTTTACTGTGAAGCATGTGTTGAAACCACTGTTCATTTATTTATCTACTAAAATTGATTATTTCATGTTTTAACAGTTCCAATGAGGTGCCTAAGCTTCCTTCTTTCACTCTGAAGTTTGGAACATCCAATACTTTTGTGGTCAGCAATCCAGTTTTTGTGATCTACGGAACCCAGGTTTTGTATTGTAATCCTTATGTTTAGCAACGCTATTCTTTATATACTTTCATACTCATTTTGATTATTTTGTTGACTCTTCAGTTCTGATTTATCATTGGTTACAATTATCTTCAATATCTGTAATCTGTATAACTTTCTTTAAAAAAAATAAAATAAAATTGGTTATGGTATTGAAGATCAATCTTTTATCTAACACAGATTGCAGAAAAACGAAAAAGAACAAATTTTGGAAGCCTTGTTGCATTGTTTCAATTGCCAAAAGGCACGCATCTGAGATTCATTTTTTATTTTTTTTTGCCCATCAGTTTGTAATTGATTTGAAACCAAGTTTGAAATAAGTTCATTGAACTGTTACAAATAACCAGACAGCACAATCGATTTAAGTTTCTTAAAGTGGTTAAATGAAAATTTCAGCCTATAGAAAATTGTTGTAGTTGGCCCTTTTAGTTGTTATGCCTCGTGAACTAATTTTCTTTAGCTTCATTGGTCGGGGAAACTATAGTGTAGTTTGTGATATCTGGACTCTAGACTCTCATATGTTTGAAATTCCATTTTTACATGTTTAAATCGCAGAAGAAAGATATCTATGCAGAATTAACACGTTTGAATTGCAAAAGAACCTGTGGAATAATTTGCCCCGACTAAATCAATAAGTACTGAGTGTAAAAGAACTTTCTGGTCCTGGTATTTATATATGGAGTTGAGCAACTGTTCTTGATTTGATTTTGAGAAAACAGGATTTGATATTGTGCAGATATCTTTGTATATTTAGTTGAAAGCACTTTACTTGTAGCCAATGATTTATAGAGTGTTTTGATTGTTAATACATGAATGATACTTGAAATGGGAGACATGCTAAATCTCTGAATGGTGTGTTTTTTGTTCAGGGTGCTGTTGGATTCTGTTTGGCAGTACAACCCACTGATGGGGATATTGGTACAATTGGACGTAAGTGCACATTAGTAAAAGCTTCAAGCTTTTGCTATGAGAAGCAATTAGTTTTGTTAATTTCGTTCCTGGTACACTTTTCGATTTAGCATCATTCGAATGCCCTCTTTCTATCATATATCTGAGATTACCTTGCCTTGCAGAGAACTTCATGACTGGGTATCAGATTGTATTTGATAGGGAAAACTTCAAGCTTGGTTGGTCGCGATCAAATTGTGAGTATCCATATTTTAGTATATGATTATCTATTCTAAGCATGTGATACCATACAATTTTAGTTCTGTACCTGCAAATGTGTTATTTGGCTTCAACTCTATCAATGAGTTTATAACCAAAATAAACATTACATATATGTTGAAACTTTCAATTTGGAGAAAGAAGGAAAATCACAAGACAGAAAATAGTAAGGAATCATTTATAAAAATGCATACAATTCCAAGATCCGGTCCAAAGTGCTAGCTCCTAGTCTGTCGGTAACTGCCTACTGTGGTTTTCCATAAGACCGATACCTGTAAATCAGTAGCAGTTTCTCATGCTGTCAATTTGTGACTTTGCACTAATAGTTATCTTATTAGTTGTATAAGATTTGTCCTTTGATCTCATGAACTGTACTCCTCTAGTAAGAATTTGAATAAATCCTATTTAGATTATGCTCCACAACACAGGAACTATCTGTTGTTTCTCCTCTCTAGCACAACATCATGAAGCTGAATACTTGAATGTTTCCAGGTAAGGACCTGGATTATGGTGATAGGGCACCTCTGGGCAATAACAGCTCTTCTAACTCACTGCCGACAACCGAGCAGCAGAGAGCACCAAATAGTCATGCAGTTGCTCCTGCAGTTGCGGGAAGGACTCCTTCCAAATCCTCCTCCACCACATGCCTCTCATGTTTCTCAAAGTTGCTCTTCTTACTGCTCTTGCTCCACTTCCACTAACGATATACATTTATATATATAATAACACATAGTTCTTGTTAGCTCTATGTAAATTCTGCTGATTCCTACCTTCATTCTTTCCCTTGCATCATCACTCTTCACCACCCCTCATTCCTTTTTTTTTTTTTTTTTCATATTATTATTTATAGGACCTGAATCAGGGTGGTGACACACAGAATTCTTCCTAGCACTCCTCTTTTTCTTCCAGTCGTGTAACGTTGTATGTAATCGTAACACTCTTTCTTTAGAGTAGTAGATATGTACATAATTCCCAAATTTTGGTTATATCAAACTATCTTTGCACTTGTATTCTATGCTTGATTATATATATATATATATATATATATATATGTGTGTGTGTGTGTGTGTATTACAAGATGTTCTCACTCTTGCGACCATGATTGAGAAATTACCACCATTTTTTCCAATATTATTCGAGCAATTACTAATTAGTTACAGTCAAAGTACTTAATCATTTCATTCTATTACATAATTAGGAAATCTATCGCCATCTCTCCTTAATACTATTTTAAAATTCTTTGCTTAAGTTCCTTTATTCGGGGATAATGGTTTATAATCGAGAGGATATGGGTTTGTATTTTCTCGAGATATTTGAATGTGTTAGCGGAAAGTCTGCGCATAATGGGTAATTAGATTTTGGACTTAATTAAATCTTATTGGGCCGCATCGATTCACTAAGATGAAGGATGTGAATAGATAATAAATTGCTGCTCATCTCAACTGATGGCGTACGATAGCTCTCCTCCGCCATGGACGCGCCTGATCAGTCACCACCACTGCCGGCGAACCCATCTCCGACCACCGCCGTTGTCACGGACGACCCCCTCTCCAGCCCCTACGCTTCTCTGAACTCCCACTGCCACGATCTCTCCTCTCTGCAGGACCTCGCTTGCCGCGGCGCATGGCGAACAATCCTCGACAAGGTGGCGCGTTCGCGCTCACTCTCTCTCCTCTCCCATCCGCACGAGCTCTTAATTTACCTCGTCTTCAACGTCCTGGCTCTGTTCAAGCTCCGCCGCTACGCCGATGCGCAGCAAGAGCTCCAAACCCTAGGTGACGATCTCGAATCCGATCAATATTTGTTCGAAACGTATCCGGATCATTACCCGAACCATAAGCCAGGATCCATGATCCCCTTTGCGCTGCGTTGTTTGCACGCGCAATTGCCTTTTACTCTTGGTGATCGCCAATTATCCCTTGATCGCCTTTACGCTCTCCTGCATTTCATTCGCGACAAGAAGTTGTCGCGAGATCTTGATTCAATTACTGAAATCTCGATGGATCTTTGGAAGAAGCGTGAGACGTTTGTAGTTAATTCAATTGTGAGTCATCATTTGAGTCTGAAGGAATTCAAGGTGTGCCTGTGTTTGTTAAAGGCGGAGATTAGTAAAAATGAGGAAGACCCTTTCGTAATATCCAAGCTGGGGTACGTGCAGATGCAATATGGTGATCTTGATGGGGCGAAGCGGAGTTTTGAGTTGGTGGAGAAAATGGTGGAGGGGAGTAAGAGTGGGGATGTACATTTGAAGAATTTGGTGGGTAGGAATAAGGCATTGATGTATTTGGTTGGGAAGGATTATGTATCGGCTGTGAGAGAGTATGAAGAGTGTATGGAGAGGGATGGTTCGGATGCTGTGGCGATTAATAACAAAGCTCTCTGTTTGATGTATTTGAGGGATTTGTCGGACTCGATTAAGGTGTTGGAGAGTGCATTGGAGAGGGTTCCAACTGCTGCATTGAATGAGACGCTTGTTGTGAATTTGTGTAGTATGTATGAGTTGGCTTTTGTGAACCATGCTGATATAAAGAAGACTCTTAGTACTTGGATAGCAAGAGTTGCTCCTGATGACTTTGATACTTCGTGTACCAGGATTTGAGGTACCAATATTTTTGAAATGTAATGCTTTTCAGCACTTTATATGTTTAGATATTCTCTCTATTGTGAGGAAGGAATTCTTCTTGCTCAATTTACTAGATCTCTTTTATAATGATTACTATTTGCTGTGGATTATTGTTTCATTTTGTTTTTCTGTAATCTCATGGTCTTCTTGGTAACGAGACTAGTTCAGATTTATGGAGAAACTATGATGCTTGTGTTCTGTCTTCATCAGACATGATGTTTTGCTAATTCTCAGTAATTAAAGAATTATGTATTGTTGTATTCAAATGCAGATGTGATTTACTAGGGAATCAGTTCCCATGCATTGTTTCTTGATTTGCAAGCCTATAGATTTTGCTGAAATCGTTTTAGAGGTTTGAGTTATATGCAACTGTTATGGTGCTTCCAAATGTTTAAACACTGCAGAAGTGCAGCATCACTCGACTCCCCATGATACTTTTGTTGAAGAATACTATTGCATAAAACCACCTCCAATATTTTCATTAACTTTTTTTTTTAAAACATCAAATCT
This sequence comes from Plectranthus barbatus, assembly GCA_026898455.1. Taxonomy (NCBI): domain Eukaryota; kingdom Viridiplantae; phylum Streptophyta; class Magnoliopsida; order Lamiales; family Lamiaceae; genus Plectranthus; species Plectranthus barbatus. Next base: position 136,122 of record JAPKLW010000950.1, on the reverse strand, counting down.
CACATTTTCTTATTACTTTTTAAATTTTAAGCTTGTCATATTCGGGCATTCTGTAAATCTTCAATGTAGCAGGAATCTGGTATTACTGTATGAATGCCTTGATTTCTACCGAAGGATTTAGGTCTAGGAGTTTTTGGGCATTATGAACCTGGAACTATTGCATATTACCTCTTGTTTTGGGAACATAGTATATGTTGCATCATCTCAACTTTCACAAGCCTATTATCATTGACAATTGGGCTTTCAGTATATGTAGGACCATTTTATCCTTTTAGCTATACCGTGATGGTGGTTAATCCAGTTAAGAGTTTCTGAGCTTACAATAGAAGTTGAAGATGGGTGAAGACTTATAGATTTATCTGCAGAAGCATGCCTATGTGACCCATGGTTGCATAATGTATATATCCATGGCGACACAGCTTGTCCTCATTGATCAGATTCTTGAGGCATGATTTTCCTCTAAACTCTGTTACATATAATTGAATAAGCTTTTGATCCAAAATAGGGTATAAAGTTAAGATCTGATGGAGGTGTTTAAATGAAATTATGAAAGGTAAAGTTCTAGGCAGGTGTCGTTGTTGCTACTATTTGCCAATAATGGTAACCTGTGAGAGTTTATTTATGTTGCATTTGTATGCATGAGTAGAAGTAGCCCTCAATCATAGGGGCCTAAACCGAGCCAGTCAGGGTGGGGGCTTGTACAATTTTTCCATTTGCCTAAAAATACTTGGGAGTGAACCTCTTAGGTCAAGGTAATAGTAGATAAATTCATTATTAGGATGGGGGCTGCCGTTGCTTTATTTTATTTGCAGCCACATGATTGAAAGATATGCATTGGCGACTTGATTGGGTGAAGAGGAGATATGATTTGTGTTGGTATTTGGCCCAACTGTTCATCAACCAGAGAAGCCCTCAAGTTGATAGTAGATTTTTATTTCAGGTAGTATTTTGTGAATCTTTAGTTGACCTTGTTTTTTATATTATATTTTAGTATACATTATTCTTGTTTGTTCTATATATTAAATTTGTATATGAAGCATATATAATTGCAAGACCAAAAAAGAAATAAAAACGAAATACTGAAATTGAAGCGACCCTACAAATGTATTTAATGAAGTGGATCAAGAGAGGGACATGAATGCCATTGCCACAACAAAAAAGAACTCTGCTTAGTTGAGGACCACAACATCAGTTTTAAATTGGTGAGTTAATAATAAATTAAATAAGTTCATATCTGATTTTTAATTGTTTAATTTCATAATATTAAGTTTGATTTACAATGAAAATATGTATATGGATTCTGGGGGTAATAGCTTTTTCTTTGCATAAGAATAGAAAGATAAGAATCGATGCCAAAATTTAAAAACTTTTTTCCGATATTGTTTTAGCACATCTCCTCAAATGCTGTCTTTATTTTTAAAAATAAAATTTGTAATTCGAAACTTGTTGAACACAAAGTATGTTTTTTTATCCGTTGCACCCGAGTTGGGACAATAATATACCGTTATGAATCAGTTTTAATGTTAATTTGAGTGTCAATATTTATTTTTGACACATCAATAGTTCGTTTGTTAGATTAAAAATTGTTTCCTTCAATATAAATTGTAACCTAGGATCTATGACATAATTTCATGAATTAATATATGAAAGAACAGAATCAATATCTTAAGTTAATTGGAAAAAGTAGTATGAGTTATTTAACTTATCTTCAAAATCGATTTTATAAAAATATGTTTGGTTAATAGAATGTTTTATTTTCAATAAAATTGATTTGTAAGTAGATGTAAATACTTGTAGATTAATGATTTGTGATTTGACATATCTGAAAACTAGTGTATGGACACTAGAGTGAGGCAGTGAGTCACACACAAGATAAACAGGTGAGCTTGACCTTACACACACATTCTCTCTCTAGATTGAAAGAATTTGCTGTAGATACGCTGATCGAGGCATTCTTTTTTTATTGCCTTGTCTGCGTCTTCTGTTTTGCTCGTGTGTAGAGTAAGATAAAAAGGTCACGTCTCTCTCTATCATGTCCCATCATACTCTCAACATTCATTCATCCTAAATCCCAACACAGGAGAGAGAGAGAGCAGCAGCAGCAGCAATGGAGGTGGGGAGGAGAGTTAGCCGAGAGAAGATGTGTGTTGAAGTAGAAGCAAGACCCACTTTCAAGAAAGTTCAAATCGTCTACTATCTCTCAAGAAATGGCCACCTCCAACACCCTCATTTCATGGAACTAACTCTTCCTGCCCATCAACACCTTCGCTTAAAAGGTGCTTTAAAACTTGCTGCTTCTTTTTTCTTTTTTAAAATTTGTTGTAATTTTCTTTCTTATTTTCATTTCTTCTGTAATTTGTAGATGTTGTGGATCGCCTCACTGTGTTGAGGGGTAAAGGCATGCCTTCTCTCTACTCATGGTCTTGCAAGAGGTATGTGCATATATGCATTTGTATAAAATCAAGTTTCTGTATTTGGTATGGAATAGCAAGTTGAATATGTGCATATTTATTTAGGAGCTACAAGAATGGGTTTGTGTGGAATGATTTAGCAGAAAACGATGTTATTTTTCCATCTCATGGAGCTGAATATGTGCTCAAAGGATCTGAATTAATCCAGGGTTCCACTGGTAAATCAAATTAATTTATATCATAAATTTATCTCTTTAGTTTTGGCCAAAATTGCACCTCTTTTTTTTTTTTTTGAAACATGTGTTTTCTTGAAAATATGAACTGCAGACAAGTTGCGACATGTCCATGCTGGCGGCAATGTACATGTGGAACTCGAGAGCAGTTGCACGAATTTTATCGAGTCTAAACGAAACCCGCAAGCTTTTGAAACCGAACAAATGATCAAAAACCGATACAACGATGAAAACGGTCGAGATGAATACGAAGGGAAAGCGACGGAGGAAATCGAAGAATTCAAGCAGCCGAAAACCAACAACCATGCTGAATCATCGGTAGATGCCAACTCCTTCTCATCGACCACATCTTCCACCCTCTCCGAAAAAAGCAGCATTTTTTCTAGGAGGTTCGAAGATGGCGATCGTGTTGGCAATGAGCCATTGCTGAGCAGAAACTCCATGCTGCTCAGCCTCATTGCTTGCGGAGGCTCAGCCTCGTTCAGGAAGGCTGCGCCGCCGCACTCATGTGATGCGGCTAGGAAGGATGATGAGGACAAAGCGATGATAGGTTCGATGTCGGAGAATCCGAGGTTTGGGAAAGAGGAAAAGGAGTACTTCAGTGGAAGCATTGCGGAGGCCGTAGCCATGGATGATCATAGAACTGAGGGAGTGGGGCTGAAGAAATCATCCTCCCACAATCAAGAAAGGTGAGTAATTATTCTCATTAATTAATGTGTTTTTTTTTTTTTTTTTTTAAAAATGGAGCTAGAACGACAATTGGATACGACAAAGATTAGTTCTTGATGCCAAGTCAACTGATTTGAGTTGAGTTGAAGTCAACTTCTCTCTCTCTCTCTCTCCACAAAACGCCGAAGTAAAAAACAAGAAGAGAAAACAGGTAGGAAAAAGACATGTTCCTTTTGATGTCTGCAACTGCAACTGCAAGAAGCAAAAGGTGATTTTGTTGGGGCCCAGTTGGGTTGGAATCTTCAACATTAATTTGTGTTCCAACTCGATGCTATATTTTATGATTGAAGCAAAAACTTCAAGATTTTCATATTAATGATTGTGGTTTTTACATTTGATTGATCAGGAGCAGCATGGTTGGGCTAGGAGAAGCAGCGGATGAGGAAGTGGAAGTGCAGAAGAGAAAGGAAGTGATCAAAGTGAAATGCATGCCATTGCCATTGAAGATATCATCCAAGAAATGATCAACAATTGTGCTACTAACTTTGTTGATGTAAACTACTAACGTTGATCATGTGGCTTTTTCATGAACTTTTAGAAGTTGAGAAAAATCATGTATCATTAAATCCATCTGCCCTTTTACTTAGCGATAAATAATATAATATATTTACTTATAATATAGATATAGATTGGTAAATGAATGTTTTATATTATTTTATTGCATCAGAAACGTTTAAATTAATATAATTAAAATTATAAAATGCAACATGACTTCCAATAAAATTATAAAAGCGAAATATTAGTTTGAATTGATTTTGATTAGAGTAGAAAATTAGCGCAAGTTTGGTTAATGGTATAATGAGTTAGTTAGTTGGTGGGCTAAAAAGCCCATTAACAAATCTAACCCGCCAAATTAATATAATGGACCACACGTCCTACCCACCGCCGGCCACCCGTGAAACTCCGCCGCCGGCTTTTATTACCGACGATCTTGCGACTTTGTAGCCGTTTCGCACATTTTAAGGTAATATTTCATAGTTTCTCAGTCGATCTTATCTGACTTCTGACTTTTACACCAAGCATCAGCTGTTCTTGTATTTGAAATTTGTCTGTATTTTGTGCGTGTGTATTGAAAAGACCGCGTGATTTGGAGAACGGATGTCCTTTGATTGTTGTCTTGATTGATTATACCTCAGATTCTAAGAGATCAGTGAATTCTAGTTTCTGAAAATCTGGGCTGGGAATTGAAGCTATTTGTGAGTAATTGATTTTGCCTTGATTTTAACGTTACCCTGCTTATGTTATACGATCAGGGGCTTTTGATTTCGAGAGTGATGACTACTACTAATACTGCCGCCGCTCTGTATCAATCTTTCAACTCAAATTGGTTAGTCGGGGATGGTTGCCATTCTCATTCTTGTTATGGATTTCATGGATTGTCCATTCGATTACCTTCAGTTTGTGTTCCTGGCGATTGCACGGGAAGAATTAACAGCCTGAGACTCTTGAGATCCCATGTTTTCCGTTCATTAAAATCTCAGGCAGTGCAGTCGACTCCAATTTCTTGCATTTCCTCTGTCGACAGTCATTCTTACAGTAGTTCTCGGACAGCTGAGAGTGAGTGAAATCATTTGTTGATGTTTCTGCCTTTTGCCTTTTTGTTTGCATGATGTCTGAGCAATCCTGCAAATATTTAGCAGAGGAATCTGTTCTGATACTGATGCGACACGGAGAGTCGATGTGGAACGAGAAGAACCTTTTCACTGGTTGTGTGGATGTGCCCTTGACGAGTAGAGGTGTAGAAGAAGCAATTGAAGCTGGGAAACGAATTAGAAACTTCCCTTTGGACATCATCTACACATCGGCATTGATCCGTGCTCAAATGACTACTATGCTTGCCCTGACACAACACCACTGCATGAAGGTATTTTGATTCATCCTTGATAATCTGTTGAGTTGATTATTGTTATTGATAGTAATTAGTGAGGTATCAATGTAGTTCGTATGATCACTATCACTTCATGTTATGCGGAATGATACATGATGGCAAAAGAATCGAAAAAGCTAGAGGTAGAATGAGTTAGTTTAAGAGTAATGTAAATGGTGAGTTGATTGAGGCATTTTTATCACCATGCGCTAGCAGAGTCCTTGATGTGTACAGAGTTATCAAAAGACCCTTGCGGGAAAGAAATATTCTTTTGGAAATTAACCTAATCAGATTTATCAGGTGCCCATAATTATGCATCATGATGAGACTGAACAAGCAAGGACATGGAGTCAGATTTATAGTGAAAGCACCAAAAACCAATCCATTCCTGTCATCAAAGCATGGCAACTGAATGAGAGAATGTAACTTTGTATCTACTGTATCTAATGAACTCACTTTTCCTTTCCTGTAATTGACAATGTATTTTACCCCCTCACAGGTATGGGGAGTTACAAGGTTTTCATAAACAGGAAACAGCTGAATTGTATGGGAAGGAGCAAGTGCACAACTGGCGTAGAAGTTATCATGTCCGGCCACCAAATGGGGAGAGCTTAGAGATGTGCTTAGGGAGGGCAGTTGCCTTCTTCAAAGATCATGTACGTAGAATTATCTAAAAAACATGTGTAAATTATATAACATATTTGATGTTTTTATTTGGCTTGCCTTACAGATTGAGCCTCAGCTTTTGAAGGGAAGGCATGTGATGGTTGTAGCTCATGCAAATTCACTGAGGTCTATAATTATGTATCTTGATAAGTTGACTTCGGAGGAGGTAACTATCACTTTTACTGTCTGTAAACGGGTGGATGAGAAATGAAAGTCTCACTGATTTGATTTTCCATGGAAAGGTGATAAATTTAGAGCTGTCAACTGGGGTGCCCATGCTCTACATCTATAAAGAAGGAAATTTCAGTAGGAGAGGAAGTCCCCATGGATCTTCTGAGGCAGGTGTTTATGCTTATACAGAGGTAATTAAAACTCATGGGTTGTCTCTTTTATGTTGATCGGAAAATCATCACCGTTTAGCACGGTGGTATGATCTTATGAAAGAATTTTGTTTACTTATTGCAGAGTTTGGCTGTTTACCGACAAGAATTAGTCGAAACGACTAGTGAATCATGAAGCAGAAACCATATCAGATGAGTTTGAGGCCAAATTGTTTACAAAATCTTGGGTTTCGACTTCTCCAAACTCCATTAGATTGTCTTGTGTGTTTTGTTTGATCAATCTTAATAAATAGACTTGTAATTATGTATCTTGTTTTGTTTTCATATTTAGTCTTTTTTTATTGCAGAATTGGAAATTAGAAAATTTCATATTTAGAAGTGAGAATAGATCATATTTTGGCTCCATAGGTCTTGTCTAGTAAATTTAAAAGTGTAAATTCTTTTTTTTAAGCACAATTTATGTAGTAATTAAGCATAAAAAAAAGTTATAATTTGGGCCATAGATTTATTAAGATGAATATATAGTATATATCCATTCATATTCACAAATTTACATCTAGTGGTAGATAACACTCATATAAGTTTTGGGTTAAATAAGAATGAATTTCAGCTTAATTAAAATTTAAACATAA
>JAPKLW010000950.1:67532-129233 GCA_026898455.1 Plectranthus barbatus | reverse complement strand
TAAAATTTAAACATAATGTATTTTAAACAGTGTAGTTGTATGTATTCCTATTTAACATAATTTATTTTTAGTGTGGATCTTCTCCCGAAATATATAGGGAATGGATCCAAACCAAAAATTATTATGCTAAATAATCTGCATAATTCATATTAAAAGATTAATGATTTATATTTAAAAAATTCAAGATTTTACGTTTAATTGGTTTATATGTTATGCTTAAAATATTAAACAAAACTTATAAACACAACTATGCTAAGGATAATTATGTATTGTTTTTTTATCATTAATATATTCTATTTTTATTATTGATGACTTGATGTAATCATTCTGAAATTAAATTTATTTAACGCAAATTTTAATTTTAATACATCCATATGTGTATTACTAATTATATTAAATAACACACCATTGAAAAAATGGCGAATGAATAATTAAGTAGTAATATTTTCAAAATAATAATAATAATAACGAGTAAGAAAGAAAGCAAGAAGTCAAGACGCAGAATCCCACTTCATTCATATATAATTTCCAATTCTTTGATGCGCCAAAAATTAGACATTGGAAATCAGAGAATAAGATTTTGCATTAATATATGTCTTCTTCATGCCCTTATAATTAATTTCTCAATATTTTTATGAATGAGTTTTCTCGCCGCCGGCGTTGGTGATAATATCATGACGCCGGCCGTCGACACCTCCTCCGCCACGCACACCCCACCACCCGAGAATTGTCTCACAAGTGAAAAGAAAACGATTAAGGTATCCAACAAATCCTCATTGTTTTTCAAATTATTCATGCCGATTTCTTGAAATCAATCCAACTTTTTTTCTTTTTTTTCTTATATAAATTACCATTTATCAATATATATATGATTTATGTAATATTTGATTGGGATCGTAGTCCATCATTCCAAGGATTTTTGGTGCGAAAAGATCATTCAGCAGAGAGAGTTTTTCAGAAGAAGAAGTTCTTCAATCAGATGGAAACACTCATGAAAATGGTTTGTTTTATTTATTTATTTGGATTTCTCTTACAAATCTTGATGGTTTAATTTACATTTTAATCATGTTGTTGTGTTGGAGACAGAACGTGAATCACAAAATCGTTTCTGGAGGAAGCAATCATTAAATATTTTGTCCCCAATAATTCATGCATTAATTTCATTATTTTATGCAAATGATTCATTCATGTGCAAAAAAGATCGAGCTTTCATAAAATATAGTAATATCCAACTCTCTCCCACATTAATCAACATTATCCCTGACATGGCATCAATTTAATTTGTTAGGTTCCATTAATTGTATTAAAAGTTTTGATTTGCAGCAGACTGTATTATACCCTAATCTGCTTATCACATGATCAATATGATCTCGAAACAAGAAGTCAGCGCTTGTTATTACACTAGTAAATCATTGCACGACACTTATGTAATGATCCAAGATTGTAATATTTTCGTGTACGTATATTGGTAGCTTACCTAACAGAAGACTAATACTCTTATATATATATAGTATGAATTTTGCGGAGAGATAAATTCATTGCTTTTCCACACATGAATGAGAAAAAAAAAGTGACAAAATTTGAGATGTTGTTTTGTGGGAATTCAAAGTTGAGAGCTTTAAGAATCCATGATCAGGAAGGCGCAGCAGCGGTGGAGGTGAAACCCTAATCATACCGGTCTTCAACCAATCAATGGGGCCAGAAACAGTAGTTCAAAACATAAGGTATGAGCTAAGGTAATAGCTTTCTGAGACTCTTGAGTTTCTTGTTTTTTGTCGGTTTTTGTGGTGTTAATTTCTTGAAAAAATATATATATATGAATTGTAGGGTTTTCGTGGGAACGTGGAATGTAGGAGGGAACACTCCTACCCATGGCATGAATCTTGAAGATTTCTTGCAGGTGGAGGGATATGCAGACTTATATGTATTAGGGTAAATTTCAAGAAACCATGGAAAATGAGATGAAAAAAGTGTGTTTTTAGTTTTTACAAAGTTTTTTTTTTTTGATGTTGTGATAGGTTTCAAGAGATAGTTCCATTGAATGCTGGAAATGTGTTGGTGATTGAAGACAATGAGCCTGCATCAAAATGGCTGGCACTAATCAGCCACGCACTCAACAAACGTCCCTACGGTGATTCAAAGCAACCCAACAACATCTTCCAAAAGCACTGTCTCAAGGCACTGAGCAAGAATCTGAGGGGTGATAGTACTGATCATCATCTCTTCAAGGCCTGCAACTGCACCACCGATGATTCCTCCATTGCCAAACTCAGAGACCCTTCTTCTGATCACTGCATTCCGAGGCAGAAATATCAACTGGTTGCCAGCAAGCAGATGGTAGGTCTATTTCTCTCGGTGTGGGCGCGCCGTGAACTTGCTCAAGACATCGGTCATTTGAGGATTTCCTGCATGGGAACAGGGATCATGGGCTACCTAGGCAACAAGGTATTTAATTTATATTTTGAGAGATAAAAAACATGAATGAAAATGTGACAGATGAATCATCATATGTATGCAGGGATGCATATCAATCAGCATGACCGTGCACCAAACGAGCTTCTGCTTCGTGTGCAGCCACTTGGCCTCCGGGGAGAAAGAAGGAGATGAACTTAGAAGAAACTCGGACGTTGCTGAAATCCTCAAGGGCATATTTTTCCCTAGGATTTGCAAGAATCCCAATGCTCGAGTTCCTGAAAAAATTGTGGATCATGAGTAAGTTTTCCTAGTTTCACTTCATCAACATTACAGACTTTCTGTTTTTTTTTTTTTTTCTTGAATTAACAAAACAAATTTCAGCCGTGTGATCTGGCTAGGTGACTTGAACTATCGGCTAGGATTGAGCTATGAAGAGGCAAGACTTCTCCTAGATGACAATGATTGGAAGTCCCTATTGGAGAAAGATCAGGTTTACTTTGCCGCCTCATTAACATTATTGGATTATTGAAGAAATAATAAGTCAAATACACTCCCAAAATCTTCATGATCATATCCTCTAATATTGTTAAATGTCAGCGCTACTTGTGTAGATAAGGCAACTAATTCTTGATATATATATATACGTGGTGGAGGTTTTTACACCTTTGTTCTCAAAATTCTTGCTTTCTCATGATAAACTCTGACTTCCTTGAAAAGTTGTTGCTTTAAATAATGTTTTATATATTCAACCCATTGACTAAATAATGATGACATCATATCCAAGTTGAAATTTTGACTGCAATCAAATAATAATACACATGCTTCCAACCAAAGGGACAAGCTTTTCTTTTCTTTTCTTTCTTTCTATTTTTTGAATTGTAATATGTATTGATATAGTTGTGTTTTGGTGGATACAACAGCTGAATACTGAAAGAGAAGCTAGAAGGGTGTTTAGTGGATGGAAAGAAGGCAAGATTTCATTTGCTCCCACATACAAATATTCCCAAAACTCTGATTCATATGCAGGAGAGACTACCAAGTCCAAGAGAAAACGCAGGACCCCCGCATGGTAAATATATATCCACTAACATTCTTTAATTACTCCATAATTGGTGTCTCATGATATCATTCATTCTATATTTACAGGTGTGACAGAATCTTATGGCGAGGCGATGGCGTGGAGCAGCTGTCTTACATACGAGGGGAGTCGAGATTCTCTGATCATAGACCAGTTTCTGCAGTGTTTGCAATAGAGGTGGAGTTGAAGTTTAGAAAGGGCTTTTCATGTGCAGCCACCCACTTCCAAGATTTTTGCTATGCAGATTCTACTCTACAATCCATGTAAATTCTAATCCAGCAGCTAATCTTAACAGATAATAAATATATTAAATTTATTTCTGGTACATTTAGATGAACAAAACAGAAGATATATATGCTGATTCAATTTCAACTGTAGTAATATTAGCTCCATCATCTCTATATATTCATCTTCACCAAAGCTCATGATGACTGACATACTAAGTAAAAGCTGGTTATGAGTATAATTCTTGATCAATCCATCATGTCTTGATAAGCCAAGTCCCAAATGGAGAATGCAGATTCCCCATTCAAGAGCTCCTCCATTGATCGTGGACTCGGATCCATGTTCCCGTAATTGGGCTCGGATTCGAACTTGTCGATTGCATCTTCCTCCCAGTAATTCCCAGGACTTGCAATGGTGCTGCTGCTAGTCTCTTCTCCAGCTCCATCAACCCCACTCTCATGGAAGATCTGGTTGTTTTTTTCCAACCACTCGCATAAGTTCAATTCCTGCATAAATTTTCTCTGTTCTTGTTTTTCAATATTATTCCTCCGATAGGCGCAGATGGCCTCGTGATCAATTCTTGAATTCTTGTCGACAAAACCATCCTGCGCAGCGCTGTTAGGACACTCTGAGTTCTGACAAAGATACGACGTAGGGATGTCGTGGCTGCCTGAGCCGAACGTGCACTTCCTCTTGTCACCGACCTCGATCAACGCAAGATTTTCAGTTTCTTTGTTTTCCTGATCATCTTCTTCTTCATCGGAGATTCTGAGTGATTTCTTCGTCATTTCCGTAAGGGCTTCTTCTTGATTCACCACTCTAGCCCAAGTCGCGCTATCCTTGGCGGTCATCTTGTGCTGCAAAGATTTCGACTGATTCACGAGCCGTCGCATTCGATTCAGATCCGGCGACATGTGTTTGATAATCCCCGCCAAAACGCTAACCTTCCACGCCTTTTTCAAATCGTGGGGCTTCCGATACGGCGGCGGGCCGTGCTTCTCCGCCGCCATCCCTTGATCGCCCCACCACAGCTCGTCCCCTCTCGGCCACCACGGCGGAGCCAGACCACTCTCCAGCGGAAACCGCCGCTGCGGAGGCACGCAGTGCTGTATCAATGCGGAGAGCAGCGAGCCGAGCGTCGTATCCTGCAACTCATGGAGCAAGTGCATGAGCGAAGCGGTGTCCAACTCGGCAGCAGCCTCCTCCACCACCAGCGGCAGGTACTCGGCGATCGCCGCCGGCGCGTTCTTGTCGAACTTCACCTTGTCCTTCCACCAGCCCCGGAGACTGTCCGACGAGCCCGTCACCGGCTTCCCCTTTTCCGGCACGATGCCGTAGACGAACCCCTGCGCATTGCAGACGTCCATGATCTTGACCATGTATTTGAGGATGGCGTCTTGAGAGCGGCACATCTTTTTCCGGCGAGAATGCTCCAGCTTCGCCTCCGACTCGATCTCCGTCTTCATCTTCTGCATGCGCATCCGGTCCTTCCACATCCTCCGCTTCAGGTCGGCGTAGCTGATGCTTTCATCTTCAATCTCCGACACGTTGCTCGGGCTCTCCGGCTCGTCTTCGTCATCGCAGATTTCCACCATTTTTCCCTTTGGGCAATCCGTGTCGTTTCGTTAATGAAGTGATGAGACACAGACAGTTTATATGGAGAGAGAGAGAGAGAGAATATTACAAATTACGAGATGTTGGATGCTGATATATACATGTATATATATACGCGATCGTGTTAGAGAGAGATTGAATGTTGGTTGTTTGCGAGGATTGAAAATTTTGGTGAAGTTTGAGATTGGCGATGATAGCAACTGCGGCGCAGACTAGCAGCGGTGCATGAATGCCACGTGGAGCGTCGGTGGTGGTTCACGACTCGATTGCGCCACATCAGTAATCAAACCATTAAAAAATTAAGTTTTACTAATAATAATCATAAGGAATTTTATAATGGAATCTTCGTTTCCTAAGATATATTATTTTAAAATATTCAAAAAAAAAAAGAAAAAAAAAAGTGATGTGGGTAAAGAAACAGAGGCTTGATATTCATGGATTTCGGAAATTAATTTAATCAGATTGAATTATAAATATTAAAATTCAATCTTCCATTCTTGGTTCTAAAAAGATTGTGAGTAGGCTAGGATTTTCTGATTCTGATTTTGTATTCTTATTTTGATTTAAAATATTAAAAATTCTATGCAAGTATTTTATATTTGAGATTTTATGTTAAAAGATAAATTTATTTATTTGGTATCTTATCTTATCTCCAGAAACAACACAAATATACGAAAAAACATAAAATCTGATAAATAGCACTTTCCAATTTGATTGAGTCATATACCATTAAAGAAATTAATATTTTAGTGCAATTTATTTTCCGAAATTCTCCATGTATTAATTATAATATATAAAATATTTAGAATTGAAAGGTATTGGATAGTCCCACGTATAGAACGATTGCGTCTGAAGTTGCTATATATAGTACAAAAACAAACTTCTAAGTTAACTTTTGGCTGAATTTCGTTAATTTTTCAATTTTTTTATCTATCTTAGTCGACAGTGTATAATCATCCAATTTGAACTTGTACATACATTAAAAAATAATTTAAATAAACAATATATACTTTACTAACAAATAACTATTAAATATAGAAATGGAACTATATAGTTGATACACCTATAATGATGTAGATCATATAATTTGGATGAAGAGAGTAAATACAACTTAGTGCATACAATAATAAATTTCATAAAACTCAAAAGAGCTAAAATTTCTCAAACGTACCATCCTAACATATACATGTTTTAAATAATGATTTATGACATATGTAATGCAAAGTGATTTTTCTGAATCTGAAATTGAAATTCAAATATATCTACTGCTATGAAAATAGTATAAAATATCTCCAAATTAACAAATAATTGATTAGAATGTGAATATCTATCTCTCTTACGCATAATATAAGATACTATGTTCCCCTAAAAAAAGAATGTAGGTGTCGTGTGCTGAGAAAAACAGCGGCGGACGCTGGATTTTGCTGAGAATTCTAAGCAATATTTTTATTCGTTATACATACAATTAGGGGTGCACGGGTGTGCACGGTTTGGCCGAAACTGGCCGAACCGGCCAAACCAAATTAATTTGGCTGATTTAGCTGGTTTGAAAAAAATGATTGGCCGGGTTGGTTTGAAAAATCTTAAACCGGATGATTTGGTTTGGCCGACGGTTTGAAGGATGAAACCGGCCGTTTCGGCCGGACCGGCCGTATATATAATATAATTTTAAATATAAAAATGATAATAAAATATTATTTGATAGAAAAATAAATATCAATTATATTGATATATATGTCTGATGCTTATATTCTTTCGAATTGTAACCCTATAAATCAACTTGTTTTTTGCAACCATAATATTATTTATTTATTACTTATCTCATATTTATAATAAATGACAAGCGATACATATTTATATTAGTATCATTTTGTGTATCATTCTTTCATTAATTTCTAATAATAAAATTGATATACAAGTTACATTTTTCTGTAATATTTTAGTTGAATAATCTTCAAACCGTTTAAACCAGCCGAACTAAACCGTTTTAATATGATTTGGCCGGTTTGGTTTGAAATAATTATTTGGCTGGTTTGGTTTGTAAAAATTTTAAACCGTACCAATTGGTTTGGTCCGTACTTTACCCTTTAAATCGGCCAAACCGAACCGTGCACACCCCTACATACAATTGATATTTATATGAAAATAATGTACATGTTAAATAAAAAAAAATATATGCAATTTTAGATTAGTTATACTAGTGATGAAAAAATAACTATTTAAATTTAAGTATAATTTCTCCAAAATCAACATATAATTTCTCCAAAATTTAAGCATTACATATAAAGCAAATAGAATTATAAAAGGCAAACTGTAGATAAATCATATTTATTGTAAGATAAATTTAATGATACATTTTAATTTATTGAAATGATGTATTTTTTTTTCAACTAATGTAATTATTTTACATTTAAAAAAATAATATATTAAAAAATAAAACATTGTATTTATCTTATTGAAATGATGTATTAAGATCCATCTCACAATAAAAATTGATGAGATCGTCTCTCAATAGACAAGCACCACATCTGCATCTTTTTCCTTGCTTTTAAGCATCTCACTTTCATCTCCGTTCAGTTCGCCGGAGTCAGTCTGATTGCGGTGCTTCCTCGAAAAGGACGAACATGTTTTACATTCGGGGACAATCGCCGATTAACGAGCACTACGTTGGCGAATTCGTCTTGTGGGAAGAGAGACTCCTCGACTCGTCTGTGCTTTATTTCAATTTATTTCTTTAATATTGTTATTTTAATTTAATTTCTGAACTAGCAGTACTTGCAATTCTATTTATAAAAACTTGCATTACTAGACACATTTTGTTGCAATATTTTCAGTCTTGTACCACAAATCACTTTTCCAACAGAGCATAAACTGAGTTTTGACTTTTCATACCTATATGATGAAAGGGTAGAATTGTAACAACGTATATATAAAAATTTATAAAGTTGTAGAAAAAATAGTTTTTTTTAGAAAAGCATTTAACTGCCACAAAACCTTACAATAGATTATTACATCAAATAATAAAGATCTAAATAAAGAAATTGCACAAACAATACTCTAATATCGCAATTTACATAGTCCATTAGGTGAACTTGAATATAGCTGATGTTTATAAAGTTCGATCCTCAAGCAGTCAAGCTGTATAGTATATCACTTTATTTATTTTAGCTCGAAATATAAGTAAACAATTAACAATCAATGCTCTGAGTGATATCAATAATATCATGCACCAATATATCTCCCTAATTTCCCAAAAAAGTAATCTTAGAATCTTAGGAATTTAACCATTTTGAAATTATTAAATTGGACCAACAACTTCGAAATTTATATTCACCACTCAAAGAAGACAAAAGCAGAATACTTTTTAAAACTTAAAAAAATAATCAAAAGAAAATTTGATTACAAAATTTGTTATTTACGAGTTTTTGCATATTTATTATTGTACCGCATCTTCAAATAAATATAAAAATGCAATATTAAACAAAATTTTTACGCAATTATATTTGAAGTTTGAACTGATCTGATCTGTATCATAAATGCAGAAGTGGGGGCATTAATTGCGGTACGAAATAGTCAAGTCCATATTTTTTTTATATTTATTTTAAATTTTCGCTATCTACATAAATATGTATCTGTTATGATGTGTGTATTAATTATATTATATTCAAATATACTATTTGTAAATTACACTTGAGAATCAAAATTATTAAATTCTTTAAATACGATAAATTCAAGGAAAACTAAGTCAAAATACTTCAAATCATTGAGATTTAAAAGATTTTATCTCATTTTTTAAAATTAGGAAATATATCTTAAAATATTGAAATTAATTAATTTTATCACATCTTTTTTAAATTAAGAAAATATATTATTATTGAGGGTGGATTTATTCGGAATATGGAGCCCCGAGAACTATAAGCAAAAACAAATAGAAAACAACATAACAAGAGCACGTGATGAATAAAGTATTAATAAAGACACAAGTAAATCGAACTGGTCTGGAATTGAAATGATGTTGAGCTTTCAGATCTCTTAGCCTAATTTCTAATGAACAAGGGGTTAAGTTTTTCTCTCTTTTTGGCATGTCCCTTCTTCTATGCGTTGGGGAAGTATTTATAGGGAGTGGTTGGCTCTAGGGTTTCCACATCCTTCTCTCGACTGTTAGGGGTCGTTCCCACGAATCTCGGGGTGATTTACTCACGTGGTAGTTGAGTAGTTCCGGAAATCTCGCGGGCTAGACGTTGTGCGCCTGTTATCTCTTTTTGACCGTTGAGTGATTGCTGAAGTGGTTCGCAGCTCTTACATCGAATCCTCTCATTGCTGATCGGACTGCTTTTGACCTTGATCGAACTGCTTTTGACTTCAGTTTGAACTACTTTCGGCTTGATGGATGGCTTACTCGGCAGGTTTTGGAGCTGGCGAACTGGGCTCTTGCAACCTTGTTGGACTATTAGTATTATTGACCCTTTATTGGACTTTGGTCTAATTCTCTGTTGGGCCGGATCCGATTCCAGCCCCCAACAATTATAAACTTTAATTATGTCATATTCTAGATCAATAATAGCGTTGAAATGGCGTTGAAATCGTGATTCGTGTGTGATATTTTATTTTATGTATCTTGTGTTAAATGACACGAGACACTAATATATAAGGCGAGAGTCAATAGTTATCCCATAAATTTAATTTATAAAATCGACGATGTGATTCGAAATCGTGCACTATAAATATCTCATTTATGGTTCAATATCAAAATATTTATTTTACTTCTTCTGTCCCATTATATTAGTCCCATATTCTTTTTCGGTCCGTCGTATTTACTAGTCTCATTTCCTAAAAAGGTAACTTTTTTCCCATTCATCAATAAAATATTAATTCTTCTACATTAATATATATTGGTTATTTGCACACTTTTTCATCCCTAATATAATGGGACGGAGGGAGTATTTATGATAGAATTGTAGGACTTTCATTTTAATAGTCAAACATTGAGCCATTAATTGTGCAGCTATAATGGTAGTACAGTACAACTCAGCCTAGTAATGTGGCCTCCACTGAACTACCACTCACCAACACAAAAAAAACAAAAATCCCAAAAAAATAAAAATAGAGAGAGAGAGAAGAGAAGTAGCCGTTATAGTCTTATAGAAGTTTTCATTATATGAACATATTTTATTACAATATGTCTCGAAACTTTTTATTATTACATCGCAGATTTAGGGGGCGTTTGGTATAACTGTCGGGAATCACTATAGGTATAAGTTTGATAGTAAAGAGAATGGATATGAGTTTAGATTTGAGAATCATTCTCAATTTTTGGTGTTTGGTTTATTAGATGATTTGGGAATCATTTTCAATTCTGATGAATATTTTTTAAGTTTAAAGGTTTAGGAAATAATTAAAATATTATATAAATAATAATTAATTTAATAATAAAATAAAAATATTAATTATATTAAAAATAAATAATTTATTATCTATTTTATAAAATATAAAATAAAGATAAAATAAAATATTGTTTAATAATAATATTATTATAATATATTATAAAAATAAATAATAAGATTAATAATATTATTAATCATTGTATATATGATAATTAATATATTTTCAATAATATTATTTATTAATTAATGCATAATAATAATATAATAACGCCATTTATTTTAATATTATTATAAACGATTATATTGAAAAATATTGGAGTATATAATAATTAATAAAAAATAATTACAAAATCTTATAAAATAAAAAAAACAATCATTTTGGTATTGAATTTGGGAATGAGTATGAAACCCACCAACTTAGGGGGGAATGAATATTTGGGAATCAATCCCATCCCCCATTCCCATATCCATCAACCAAACGGTGGGTTTCGGAATCATTTCCATTCCTTGATTCCGAAACCCACCAACCAAACGCCCCCTTACTGTATTACTCTTGAGCCTTGCCTTTTTTTAAAAATAAATAAATTAAATACAGTTAATATAAGAAGCTTGATAAATCTTTTCAATAAGTAATACTCCCTCCGTCCCGCCAGATTAGTCCATATTTTCATTTTCGTCTGTCCCACCAGATTAGTCCACTTTCCTAAAATGGAAAAAAATCTCCTCACATCAATAAAATATTAATTCCACTACACTCACAAACATTAGTTTCTGTGCCGAAATCAAACTGGACTAATCTAATGGGACGGAGGGAGTAAAATCTAAAGGCACATTTTTGTTTAAAAAGAATATCTTCAAGCAGATTTCTGGTATAAAATACTTAAAAATAATAGCAAGAATATTCTGAACAAAAGAAATAGAGAAAAGAATCCAACCCACTCAAAAATAGCTGAGCAGGAAAAGAAAGGTTAGTGCTTTTCAGGGGAGAAAAAGAAAAAGAGCCTATTTTTGCTGACTCTGTGACTGTGTGTAATGTAGTAATTTGGATTATTATTATTATTGTTATTGTTGTTGATGTAGAGAATTAGTGTTGGATGAATATGGGATTAGCATTCGCCCGAATTCCCATGCGCCTCTCTCCTCTTTGTGTCTGTCTCCAAACTGAACAGGGACTGCTCTATTTCTCTCTCATCATTGCCCTCCCTTTCTCTCTCCCAAGCAAGCTCGCACCAGTTGTTTTTCTTTCTGCAAAAAGGTGCATGATTTGAGACCCGCTCCCGCGTTGATTGCCAACTTCTCAGGTTTACCTTGTCAAGATTTTTCATGGCTTCTTTCATTTACTTGCATTTCTGCATTTTTCTCCACCTTTAACCTCTCCTTTATGGTATAGTAAATAGTCGATTTAGCGGAAACAACCGTAAAGATTTAATTTTTTTCTGCTTGTATGTTTGATCTTTCATTTTTTTTTGGTTGATTGTGAAACCCAGCGGTTTTATTTCATTTTACAGTTTTTTATTTTTTTAAAAAAATTGAAAAGAACCCTCATTCTGTTTCTCCTGATTTTTGGTTTAAGGTTTTGGCGAAAGTTGGAAAATTAGAGATACAAACAAGATTAGTGTTCTTCATTTTCCTGTTTTTACATCTATTTTCTCCCTCAACTTGTGGACTCTGCTTATATAGGAGAATCTTGGAGATGGGCTTATGAAATGGTGAAAAATTCAAATGTGGTGGATCTTGTGATGATTTGGAGGGTCTATCGCTATCAATTAGGTTAGGATATTTGAAGTTGGGTGGGAGAAGGATGGGTATAACGCATTCAAAAGGTGAGAGGAGCACTGCTCTGAAGTTGTGTAGAGAAAGGAAAAGATTTATCAAACAAGCGATTGATTCTAGATATGCTTTGGCTGCTGCACATGTATCATACGTTCAGTCCCTTAGAAACATAGGCATTGCCCTTAGGAGA
Source organism: Plectranthus barbatus (assembly GCA_026898455.1). Classification (NCBI taxonomy): domain Eukaryota; kingdom Viridiplantae; phylum Streptophyta; class Magnoliopsida; order Lamiales; family Lamiaceae; genus Plectranthus; species Plectranthus barbatus. Next base: position 116,554 of record JAPKLW010000950.1, on the reverse strand, counting down.
TATGCAGAGGCTGAGGTTTTGGTAGAGACCTCTCTGTCTGCTTCAGCCACCGAACTCGATAAAACCCCCTCACACTCATCTTTCCCATCTCCCTCTCCCTCTCACCTGGCTGCTGGTGGTGTTTCGGATTCACCGGTTCTCAATGGCAGCCCCCTTCCAATGTCTACGGCTAGAGTTAGTTATATGAGGTCTGATGGGGCTACTGCATTGACAGTTAGATTGAATCCGAGGAATGCATACGTGGAGGAAGGTGAGTTTTCGATGCCTCCACCACCTCCTCCGCCTCCTGATGAGTCAGGATGGGATTACTTTGACCCTGCTGATGAGAGTTTTAGGTTTCCAGAGCAAAATGGAAATTTAGGCATTGATGAAGCCCGAATGTATGATAAAGAGTTCGATTTTAATAGGAACGATGGGGTTCATGAACATGAAGGGTCCATGACACCCAAATTGGAGAGTACTTCAAATGGAAATGGCAAGCTGGCCGTTGGAAAGACTGAAAATATTCAGCAAAGAGTTGATAGCGAAGTAAAAGATACAGACACCAAGCACGGGGTGAGTGGTTCGAAGGTGAAAATGGCTGGTAAGACATCATCAGGACAATCTCATTTGAGGACAAACAAATCTCCGGTAGAGGGTGATATATGTGCTGAAAGGGAGGATCCTTCCGAGTTCATAACACACAGGGCAAAAGATTTTCTCTCCAGCATAAAAGATATTGATAGTCGCTTCTTTAGAGCTTCTGAATCAGGAAGGGAAGTCTCAAGAATGCTCGAGGCCAACAAAATCCACGTCGGGTATGCTGAGGCCAGAGGTAAAGAAATTATTTTTGGCAAAATGAGATGCCCTGGTGCAATTAAACTTGGATTTTTTATGTAGTTCTGTGTTTGTAGGTGCATCATCGGCCTCGCTTTATTTGAGCTCTTTCGGATCAGGTTGTTGCCAAGGCAGGGGTGCTAATATATCTGATGGTACATGCCTGTTTGAATCAAAAGATTTTTCATTTAGAGGATTCTTTACTGCAATGCTTCTTGTTGTAGAAGAATCTTTAATCTCATGTGAAATATCAAGGACTCAAGAATGCTGTTTCATATTTATTGAGAATGAATCCATCATGCACTAAATTTGGTGCAATACTTTCATTTTCTTAACTTTGATCAAATGTTGCAATATCAGATCAAATTGTTACCAAGGTTATCACTTGGAAAAGGACGACATCATCGAAATCTTCCTCTTCTAGGAATCCTCTTGCAATGAAGGATGATGATGACAGTGGCAGTGAATACATTGACGAGTTCTGCATGATTTCTGGAAGTCACTCTTCCACCCTCGATAGGCTCTACGCGTGGGAGAGAAAGCTATACGATGAAGTGAAGGTAAATGCACCACTGTCTACATTGCATAACGCTCAAATCCATGTTTCCACAATTCCACTTGATTGTGAAGTATTCTTGCAATCATTATGATTAAATCAAAAACTTAAAAGCTTTAGATTTGATCTTTGTAGGCTAGTGAGTCCATACAGAGGGAATATGATCGCAAGTGTGACCGACTTCGGCACCAATTCGCCAAGGATCTTAGCCCTCACGTAATAGACAAAACACGCGCAGCTGTGAAAGATCTTCACTCAAGAATCAGAGTGGCGCTTCATGCAGTCGATTCAATATCAAAGCGGATTGAGAGAATGCGCGATGAAGAGATGCTCCCACAGATCCGGGAACTCATTCAGGGGTAAGATAGCCTTATGGTTTGATCATCATCTACTCTCATCCTCACATCGACTGTAACTAATCTCGAGTTTTAAATGCAGGCTGACGACGATGTGGAAAGCCATGCTCGAATGCCACCATTCACAGTACATCACCATCTCGTTAGCGTACCACACGAAAAGCTCAGCAGTAGCGCCGCTCGGGGAAACGCAACGGCAGATCATAAAGCAGCTCCAGGATGAGGTGGAGTACTTCGGCCTAAGCTTCGCTGATTGGATCAACAGTTACACATCCTATGTGGAAGCTCTCAACAGCTGGCTGCAGAACTGCATCCTCCAGCCTCGGGAACGACAGAAGGGCCGACGGGCCATCTCCCCGCGGCGCTCTCTGGCGCCATCTATATTCGTCCTGTGTCGTGACTGGTCAGCTGGGATCAAGTCTTTGCCATCTCAAGAAGTGAGTGATGCAATCAAGGCTTTCCTGTGCGACCTGCGGCGCTCTGTCAGAAACCACTCGGAAGAATCAATGCGGAGAACGGGGGAGATGCAGAAGACGGAGGCGGACGATGGTGGAGAGGAAGAGAAGAGTGGGGAGGGGGCATCACATATGAGCTGCGTGCAACCGAGTTTGACGAAGGTTCTTGATAGGCTGACAAAGTTCTCGGAGGCATCGGTGAAAATGTGTGAAGACATATGGCGGAAATGTGAGACGGCTCGAAACGCGTACGAGAACTACAGAGCAGCACCCAGATCTTACAGCATTTGAAGTTGCGTGGATGGATATTTGTAAATCATTGTCCACAAATTCTTCTGCTGCTGCTGCTGCTGCCATTTTTTTTTATATTCCTAAAAATCTCTTCTTTCTTGTTTCTTGGTTGCTTGAATTCTCCTTCACTTTATATATATACTTTGCGGTGTTACTACTACTACTACCTAACTCATTCTTCTAAAAAATTTCCATATTTCCATCGTTTTCTTGAAAAAAAAAAAAACAATAAAGAAAGAAAATCGTAAACAATTTAATTTTTAAACCCGCCCAAATTTCTGAGTTCAAAATATTTAGGCGGGAGCTCCTAACCCTACCCATTTATACGCTCAACAATTTCTCACTGCTCCGCTTCTCCTTCCGCAACGCTCAGCTATCGAGATCGGAAACCCGCTGCAGCAAAACCACGAGATAATTCATCTGGTTAGTCAATTATTACCGTAGCGACTATCTTAACTTTTTTTTCCATTTCTGTATTTGTCCCATAAATTTTGGTCTCTGTTAATTGCTCTGGATCTATCATTTAATGCTATATTTGTAGTGAGAATGAATTGGGATCTTCGTCTTTCTATTGTTTATGTACCAGGATACTGAGAATTCGTTGAGGCTCGGAAACAAATAGGTTCAGGAATTGTGGATTATTAGCTAAGGTTGTGCGATTTTAGTCATGGCTGAAGGGAATGCGTCTGGTGGGCACTGTAAATCCAGGCCCGCACTCGGTGATGTTACGAATCGGATGGTTAAAAGTGGATTTTCAGGGAGAGAAAAAGATTTTGATTTCAGAGAAAGCGATGCAGCCAAGCGCGCTCGTGTTTCGCCTCGCCCGTGTTCTGAGATTAATTCTTTGAAAGATAATGTGATATCTAATCTCTCCAAAATACCCAATGAAAATAGGGACTCCCATTTGTATAATGATTGCGATTGTATTCATTGCTTAAAGGGGAAACATAATGAAGTCGGCAACTCAGAATTTAATGCTGGTTGTGATAAATGCAAGATTTTGGATCATAGGGGAGGGGATATTGTTTCTCAGAGTGTTAATGAGTTGGATGTTGTTGATATTGACTCGGGCGATATATGTAGCCAGACTGAGCTGTCCAAGCACAGTCGTCAAAAGACTGATGAAGTAGCTGCCCAGAATCGTTTGAATTCTATTGGCAATGGAGCTGATGATTGCAGTATTGTAGGTTCGATGAAGCAAAACAAACTTGGAGCTGCTGAAGTATCTACTCAGAATAAGTGTTCCAGTTTTGATTTTGCCATGTTTGGCACTAATAGTTCTGCGAACACTGAAGCTAAAACCGAGTTGGGTGGCAGTTCTCCCCCTGATACATCACGGATAATACGTGAAGCTGGTGATGATTTTCTTCGTGATGGACAAAACTGTTATGTTGATGAAGAGATAATAAGTCGTGAAGGCACTCAAAGTGGCATAAATGACCACCATAATGATTTGGATGATCATAACGCTGACAATTTTGTCCTGAGCCAGTCAGGATCTATTGATTGTGCTGCCCTACCTCAGTCACAGGAATCTAGAGTATTCGGAGTAGATAAATCTACTGAATCAAAGGACGAATGTGCTCATAACAGTCAGGGTTCTAATGCTATCAAGGCGTGTTCTTGTTCATTCTGCACAAAAGGTTTAGTATCTTGCGTTTTACGTTATATTGTCAGCTAAGTTTCTATATTCGCGACATGTTTTTATTGGATCTTAACTCCACTGAATGTGATCTTTTGGCTTCAATAATTACTATGTAAGGCTGTGTATTTTTGTTTTGCCAACCAGCCGCGTATATATGGTTGGACCTCCATCAGAAGGACATTAAGGCTCGATTATCAGGTGATTTGGAGTATCTCATGTTACGTTTTGGTAAAATATCCTTGGGGTACTAGATAAGAATGATTGGCAATATCTTTGTATTGCTTAACAATTTTTATAACCTTTAAAGATATATAGAGGCTCTTATCAGCAGAAAATGGTTGGTTAATCTTCTGCAATTTCAATCTAGTTGATGTCTGAAGTGTTAATTATATTGAAAAATGTCAGCCTTGAAAAGGAGCCAGAAAGAGGCTAGCATACTGGCTGAACGAAGTTGCAGGATGAAGGTGAACCAGACACGCGGTGTTGAAAGCACCAATGGCGCTTCTAAGCTGGAATCTCATCTGATGTATCAGTGGAGTTCTCTCTTTAACCGTATGTCAGACATATGGGAAGCAGAGATTAATCAGCTAGTAAGTCCCCTTATATGCCTGCCTTGCTTATCTCATCTTTGACTCGAGCCATTCCATCAAGCTATGATTGGACTCATACTTTATAAGGCATGCTGCAGGCAGTGTTAGGATGCTTGATTATAAGTTGACAGAAAGAAATAGTTGTTCAAGTCATTATTGATGGACGGTCAGCAGAATTATGAAATGTGAATTTGGCCTTAGATCTGTGCAAAGTGTATTTGATTTTATTTTTGGTTCTCTTTTACCCTGCTAGTGTTTGTATTCACGTTTGTAGCCATATTCAAATATGAAAGTATTTTATCTCTATTTATCACGGATCCAAAAAACCTTATTCATTCTGCGGTCGGGCTTATGTGTTATTACCTTCTGAAATGTGCAAAAGAATGCCGCAATGTAATAATATCCATTGCCTGTTGCAGGAAGCTAGTTTATTGCCACTGAACAATCTAAGAGACAAATGCAGATCTGAGATGGAATTTCTTACTGATAAGCAGCCAGAACAACGGTAAGGCTGTTATGGGGAGACTTCTTACGGTTGATTAAATTTTATGAGTTCTCCTTTTGATGATTTTCTCTCTGATGTGTAAGCATACTAGCACTGATTATTTGAGTGTGATGTTGATGCACTTCCTTGTTTATCTCGACAAAGTTTACAATTTGATGTTATGTATATTTTTCTTCCCTGAAATGTGGTTTTGAGGGTTGAGAAAGGCCTATTTCTAGTTTAGAATGTGTATTTCCATTCATTGTGCATGTATACATGCAAAGCTTTTTGCATATGCTTGAGATAGGTATGCAACCAATATCCATAACTGACACTCTTCCCCAATGGATGACAAATTTTCAGTAGGGTGGAGTGGTTCACTCAACTGAAAAACGTTATTTTGTAACCATGATGAAGCTAAACCCTGTCTTAACTCTTCTGCAGTGAACTTTTGATTTATAAAATTGTGACAAGAGGAGATGACTCATTTGTGTCTCTCTCTCCATAAAATATGCATCTTTTTACAGATGGGGACTCTTAAGTCTTAACCTGGTCTCTGGCAGAGGAGGCAAGGTGTAACCAAAACTTTTAAGTTCATTTATTTGGATTGATAGCTAGGTATTAGTCATATAGAGATGGAATATTGATTGATATTTCATACAATCAATCTCCAAAACTCAAACTCCTCCCCTATTGTCGACAAGTTTCAATAGGGAGAGTGGTTCACTCTCAACTGAAACACTTGTAACCATGATGAAGCAAAATCCCACCTCATATTTTCTGCAGGGGACTCCTCATTTAGAAAAATGTGACAAGAGGAGACCGAGTGTTGTCCTTTTGTTTTTCTCCCCCCAAAAATCTTGCATCTTTTTACAGATGGGAACTCTTGTGTCTCACAGAGGAGGCAAGGTATAAACCTTAACTTTTAAGTTTATTTATTTGGATTGATTGCTAGGCTTTGGCCATATGGAGATGAAATATTGACTTATATTTTCATAGGCATGATAAGTAGACTGATTAGAGGGGGGCCTAGTTGAATTTCTCTTTCAAGATTTTATATTAGTTTTATATAGGGGTGGCAATTCGTGCGTGTCGGGTCGTTATCTTGTCGACACGATAGTGACACGACCCATTAAGGTCCGACACGAACACGATTTGTTAAGGATATGTTCGACACGAACACGACACGATCCATTAAGCCTCAAACTCGAACACGACACGGACACGAACACGATATTGACCTGTTAACAACCCGATCTGATAACACGATATTGACACGAACACGACACGTACGCGATATTGACCTGTGAAAATTGTTAAATTAAGTTGATAAATGAAAAAATAGTAGTAATAATAATAATAAAATAATAAAATATATTATTTATTAATTTCTTAGTGGGTAACACGAACACGACACGAAACACGATATATTATCGGATAACACGAACACGACACGAAATACGATACGTTATCGGATAACACGAACACGACACGAACTCAACACGAACACGACACGAAATTTTCGTGTCCTTATTGGGTCGACACGATAATGACACGAACCCATTAAGGCTCAACACTAACCCATTATTATCGTGTGGGTTCATGTCGGATTATCGTATCGTGTCGAAAATTGTCACCCCTAGTTTTATACGAGGATGAGAGAGAAAGAGAGGGAGATGTGACTTTGCTGATGAATTTGAAAGGTCAACTCCCAGCACTCCAAAACAAAATATGAATATGAATACCTTCCATCTCTCCACTTCATTATTTCTTATTTTTTGAAAGTTGACTTTGTAGCCAATAATAGAAGCTCCATTAAATGCAAATAGTTTAATTTTTGACTTTTGAGGCGTTGAGGCACATAGTTGTGGGCTATTGCTCATCTCTACACCTCTAATTCAACTAATTAAACTTCACATATACATGCATATATATTATCTTATTCGATTGAATCCAAACATAAAGTGATAAATTTATAATTAAAATAATTGTGATAGTTTTGTGGATGTCCGATTCAGCACTATGGATGACCAAGATCCCTCATTGTGGAGAAGCAATTTGTGTGAGTGTGCTGCCAATAATTTACTTTTTCTATAAAAAAAAAGTATTGTAATGTTGACATTATAAAGATGTTAGTAATTTTTTTTAAAAAGTATGTAAATGTCAAATAAATACACTCCACTCTACTCAGCCATCCAACTTGATAAGTCCATCCACCACATTGAAATCTTAGTTTGATTATATAGGCTTCGGCAATATGACTAGAGAGAGACTGTAGGATTATGTGGGATTAGAAAGAAAGCTATCAACTTTAATAATTAATATTAACTAAATGATTAATCACAAAGCTTTGGTGGGTGGGTGGGTTTCTAGACTCTAGTACAGTAAATATATACTGAAAATATATGTATAATAAATTTAGTATAGAAGTAAATTGTGTACATGAAAAATAACAAAATGCATGTGAATTAAGGCGACAAATTATGTGTGAAGTCACATGGGTGGTAAGTCTCAAGAAAATTGTTTATGTTGCTTCAAAATATCTGCACATGCTCCCTCTCTTTCTTTATATACTTTTTTCGCGCAGCATTTTAGGTTTATCCTGAATATTTTTAATATAATTTGTACCTTAAAAAAATGGTCACGATTAAACATTTGTAAAACTATGAATCAGTTCTTTTTGGGACTAGTAAATTCCAAAAAGCATCTCATTTGTCTCCACATTAAGTAGAAACATCGAATCTAACTCTGTTCATCATAGCCAGCCTCCGTGATTGGTATGTAATTAAATTAGTTATTTGTGTGGTAATGACGGATTAGACAAGGCAAACAACAACAATTAGACAGAGTTGGTATGGATAAGAATATTATTAACCAAGACCATGAAATCACATGCTGCCATGGCTGTTTCATAAACCACCAATCCTTCATTAAAACAAATAGACCACCAATCCTTCATTAAAACAAATAGTTAATCGGTAGAGATGAAAATGGAATTTGATTGGACATCGATTTTCCACCACCTTAAAATATGTTTTAATAATCTTGCATGTGAATTTAATTATACAAAAAAAAATTGATGATCTGTTAGGAAAAGAAGTAATAGTAAAAGTTGTATCAACACCTGATCTCAAATGAACGTGTCGATTCCTGACTGATTTGAGTGAGGAAAGCCATCAAGAGAGAGAAAGGCAAGGGGCTGCCCTCTTTATAAGCACACACACTGGAACAACATTTTGCAAAAGAAAAAAAAAAATAAATTTAGAGGGCTCCTCTTCTTGAATCTCTTATTTGAACGTATAATCCCGGGTTTTGTTTTCTTGAATGGAAGAAGCAAACGAGCTGAATGAGGGATTTCTTTTCTTGGTCTAAGTTTTAGTGTAGAGTTTGGCGGAAGAGGGTTTAGCTTTTCTTATTCTGATCACAACCTGTTTGATCCTTTGCTTATGTAGAAAGTTTGTGACTTTTGTTTTGATTCTCACTTGTTTTGGTATCTTAATCATCATCAGCTTTCTTGATCAAAATCATGGCGGCAGCGATCGATACATACAGCAGCTCTGGCAATAATCAAGTTTTATGCGCAGATTCTTGCCGTGAAGAGCTTATGCAAGCGCTCCAACCTTTCATGAAAACCGGTGCTTCTTCTCCAGATACCTTCTCTCTCCCTTCTTCCAACCTTTACCCCTTCCATTCCGAATCCATCACCCACGCTGGTTGTGATTCAATCCCATCCAATATCCAAATGCTTTCACATTTTACCCAAAAAGGTGATGATCAAATCATTTCCCAGATCCTGCAAATCCAAGCTCAACTCCAGCGGCAGTCTCGTCAGCACACCTCATTTTCGGGCCTTCTCGGCCCGAAACCCTCCCCGATGAAGCAGCCCCCAAAGCCCGTGAAGCTCTACAGAGGAGTGAGGCAGAGACACTGGGGCAAATGGGTTGCCGAAATCAGACTCCCCAGAAACAGAACCAGGCTGTGGCTGGGAACCTTCGACACCGCCGAGGAAGCCGCCATGGCCTACGACAAAGCCGCTTACAAGCTTCGCGGAGACTTCGCCAGGTTGAATTTCCCACACCTCAAGCATTACTTCTCTCAAGAATTCACCGACTTCAAGCCCCTGCATTCCTCCGTCGACGCCAAGCTCCAGGCCATCTGTGAAAGCTTGGCCCTCTCTCAGCAACAGGGGGACTCTGTTTCAGATCAAAAAACCGATCTTGGCAATGCAGCCCGCCACCTCCTGAATGTGAAAGTGGAGGCCTCATTGTCATCATCGGCATCTCCTTCGCCGTCGGCTTCCCCTGAGTCCGACGCCGCTCAGTTGCATTTCTCAGAGCCATCTTTTGGTGAGTGCGAGAATCTGCTGCTGGAGAAGTACCCTTCATTTGAGATAGATTGGGCTGCTCTATAAATATAATAATAATTAATATGTTCAAAACTAGCAGTTGGTTTTAGTTTTTCTGTTGCAGTAGATTTTAGTATGGAGTCAGTCAGTTTGTGGCATTCTGCAACAGAGTTTTTTTCGCATGTGCAGATGCTTTGTCTTGGTCTGCTGGTTGTTTTTTTCCCATGTATGGCCAGTCAGAGGTTTGGTTGTAACTGTAATAGCTCATGTTCTGTAATTAATGAAGGCCCTTTCTAGTATTACTCCCTTCCCTGCGTCCCAAAAAATTAGTCTTGTTTTCTTTTTTCGTCTGTCCCAAACAATTGTCCTATTTCCTAAAATGAAAAATTAATATACACTCACTAATAAAATATTAATTTCCTCTATCTCTACTCGCATGGGTATCTGTGTCGAAATGAAACAAGATTAATGTTTAGGGACGAAGAGAGTATATGTTTTCGATTTTTCTACGTTATAAAATACAAATACATATGAGAAGCTGTGTGCTACCTTTAATAAGACCCATTCTTGATTAAATTTCATTTTCTCCTATATCATCAAGTATTTGCATGTGAATACATGATTTTGAATATTGTGAGGGTTGAATTATATTTTTGTAAGTGTAATATTTTATATAAATTCAAATAGGCTTTGCATCTAATTGTGACTATTCAATAAATGAAGAAGTTGTGTTTGGCTGTTTAGTACTACCAATGGACAAGTAGAGCAAGTAGGCTCATTAACTAGTAGAAAATATCTTGGAAAATGATTGTTTTATAATTGAATTGAATCAAATTTAGCTTTGAAGAGACACCCTCTTGAACAATTTGGAGGGACACTGATCCAAGATTTTGTATAGTCGGAATTGAATATTTGATTGGGTGTCTGAATATTATTTTGAAAGAGACAATGTATAATATGGATATGTCATAACTAGTGCATGGCCTAATCAAGAAAAGTAGTGATCATTAGGAATTATTGAAAATCTTGAATAACCTTTGTGTTATGATCAATTGTATAATCTTTATCCAATTCAATTATTGAAGAAGTTGGAGAGATTATCGAGATTAATAGGGTTTTTGGAAGGATTAGTGATATTAATATATGCTCATCTTTTATAATTTCAGGCAATTTCTGGTGTCCCTCTTTTCTAAGTAGCGAGTAGGGGTGGGCTGCATTGCTCAAAGGCTTCTACTAATTTTATATATATTGTTAGAAATAATTTTTTTATTTTATTTTATTTTTATTTGGTCTTTGAGATTTGGCCTCTCTCTCTCCCTCTCTTTTTCTCATGTAGATGTAATTAAGTATTAATTATATAATTTGCTCATGTTGATGTAAGTATTAATTATATATTTGTTGACATGACTCAGAATATCATATTTTAATTGATTTTTTTTTACTATCATCTGCAGAAATGTGATTAACATGACAGGTGAAGATCAAAATATATAATTTTTTTTTATTGAAGAAAAGATCAAAATGTTAGAAGGCACCTTATCATCATAAAAAAAAGGCGAGAGATAAGGAATTTGGAGGCCACCACTTTTCATCTTGAAAGTCAAATCAATTCAAGTATTCTCATCTTATCAACCATGCAATCATCAATCCATCCTACCGCAGAAATTGTGAAGACTCTTGAAGTTTTTTATTATTTTTTTTTTAAAAAAAAAAAAGAAAGAAAGAGGAAAGCAATTCTTGGGTCATCAAGAATCATTCAAAGATGAGCATTTGCAAATCTTTTACCATCTTTATACCCTAGGAAGATTCTTTAAATATATTAAAGAAAACCACTTTCTAGTATAGGAGAGTAGATCTTTGTTTTCTTTATTGTTAAAGACCATTGATTTGAAGCTAAAAGATGAGTGATATGGTTTTGGGAAAATTACAAAAAATAAATAAATAGAGAAAAAAAGAATATGTTGTAGGATAAAGTGATTCTTTAAAATTGATTGAAGAAGGGGCAATAACCTACTTGACCATCCCAACTATTATGGCTTTTGTGAGGTAGTTTACTCTTTCCTAGATAAGCCAAGAATCCCACTTTTTTACATATAGAATGCATGTAAAACCCAATTTATTTAATTATTAATCATTTTCATCCTTAAACACATGACATGCAGAGATACAATTTTTTTTTTCTTGAGTTATTAAAAAACAATATTTGTATATATGACTCCCACCACCAAAAAAGGGGTTCCTAGCTCTCTCTTATGACCACTACTTTATATATGAATCCTCCAAGTTGGTGGTTGGAGCAAGGAATAAAACACAAGCCTTTTTAAACACCATCTTTATATAGATAGAAAAAGTTGAGATTGGATATACCATGAAATGGAAATTAGAGATTTAGAGTTGGCCAAAAATTTATTTCTTGCCCATGTTTACATGTCATGGTTTCTACCTTCCCTATTGCAATTCCATGAGCTTAACTCATAATATGAATTGAATTAGTGATGGTGGAAACCTATCAAATTATTCTAACTTATTAGATTTAGTTCAAAATTGATTTATTCATTAAAAGAGTAGTTGGTTCTGAAATTTTACTTGGTTAAATAAGCTAAGATCTAGACTCGAGAATAAGCCTACTAAAACCTATGATTGTAAATGAACTAAAATATTCATAAGCTATTCAGATTTTAACTTGACAAAAACTTGTTTGATAAAGCATGTTAATTGAAGGAACCAAACTTAGACGCTCGTGAAGAAGCTTGCTAACAGAAATTAGTAAAAAATATAAAATAATTAATTTTAAGTATATTTTCATAATTTAAGAGTAATAATAATGATAACTCTTCAATGACAAATATTTGAATTTGAGTATGAATATATTAATTTTGGAATAAATAAGTTTTATTTTTAAACAATAATAAATATTTTAAATTTAAAAAGTTGATTTAAGATTAACTAAAGTTTAATAAAATCTGTACTTGTGGATTTTAAAGTATTTCATACTTTACCATTTAAGAGAAAGCCTATGAGTTGAACCCAATTATGCTATATGTTTCCATCTTTTTTGGGCCCGTTGAAAAGATTATTATTAGTTTTATCCTCCCCTCCCACAACTACTACTTAAAAATAATTTAATTTGAGTTTAAGCAAGAAAAGTATTATCAATGTATAATCGAGTTCATGAAAAAGGGTTTGTATTATTTTTTAGAATTGAGTAACAATATTGAGTTGAAATTTGAGACGATTTGATCATAAATCTCTCGTCCATTTAGAGGTAAGTGTTTGCTATTAGACTATAATAAACGCAACTCTCATATACATTTATTTAAACTCATATACTCAACGTTCATGGAAATTTCAAACTCATAATTTCTTAATTACAAATAATATATTTTCATCATTGTGTCGCGTGAAACAAATAACATTTTGTATATTCGTTTTTCTTTTTTAAAAAATAAATAAATAAAACTCATATACATTTTTGTATGTTCTTTTTCGTTATGAATGCTACAGTTCAACTTAAATTGCTAATTCAGTATACTATTGAAAAAAGAAAAAAGAAAAAAAGGGAAAAGGTTAGAGAGAGAGAAAGTGATTAGCAATCCTGCACACATATATATATACTCCCTCCGTCCCACTTCAATTGTCCACCTTTCCTTTTTTGTCCGTCCCATTTAATTATCCACTTACTTAAAATGGAAAAATAATACTCACTCACTAATAAAATACTAATTTTCTCTATCTCTACTCGCATTGGTTATTGTGCCAAAAGCAAGTGGACAATTCATATGGGACGGAGGGAGTACATATATATGGGATACATTATATGGTTACCCTATTTTCATATGTTATATGAGGCCAAATCCTAGCATTCAGATTGAGATTTCAACGATTGTGATTTAAATTAAAAGTGAAAAAATTTCGGTGCATTATCTAATGTAACGTACTACATTATTGGGAATAAGAGTAATTTTCACACCCACTGTTTAGTCATCACGTGAAGCATGAATCACATCCCCCAAATTTGTACTCCCTCCGTCCCACCTCAATTGTCCTACTTTCCTTTTTCGTCCGTCCCACCTCAATTGTCCCATTACTTAAAAAGACAATTTTTTCACACTCAACAATAAAATATTAATTCCACTCAACTTACTTTACTCTCACACTCCTTGGTTATTGTGCCCGGTCAACTCGGGACAATTCAGCCGGGACGGAGGGAGTATTTTTTTCTCTCTTCTAGAATTCTTATAAAATTTTAAAATAACCATAACTCACTCAATTTAAATTATTCATTCACGTATTATATATCAAATTAAAGATAATTTAATTATCTTTCAAATGAAATCCCTATTGCATATGTTCGGAATAAGATAATCGAAGTAAAACTAAATAATGTAATAGCTACAACTAAAAAATTTAACATAATACGAAGGATAATGTACTGATATATTTAAATGTACTGTAACATTAGTAATGTAATAAGGAGAATTAAATAATGCAACATAAGATGAAGAATAATGTAATGACATATTATGTTGAATTATATAGATTCATCTATCTGCATTATCTAGTTCTCCTAATTAATATTACAGTATTACATTATCCTTTGTATGATATTACTACCTCCGTCCCGCGCTATTAGTCCCATATGATTTCGGCACAGGAATCAATGTTTGTGAGTGTAGTGGAATTAATATTTTATTGATGAGTGTGAAAAAGTTTGCCATTTTAGGAAATGGGACTAATAGAGTGTGACAAACCAAAAAGGCAAATGGGACTAATAGAGTGAGACAGAGGGAGTACATTATTTCGTTTTAGCTACTGCATTTTCTAATTTTACTACGGTGATCTTGTTCCGAAACTACGCAATAGCGATTTCGATTGAAAGATAATTAAATTATCTTTAATTTGATATATAATGCTCTATGAATGTTACATTATCTATGACAAATATGTTGTATTATTTGCTTACAATTTCAATATTATACCAAAACTTGGAGTCATATTTAAATAATAAAGAAAAAACACGCTATAAAAGATAATGTAGTAAACACAAAATAAATAATGCATCAACTATCATATAAATAATGTAACATCTACATGGTTGAAAACTGCAACTCATAATGAATGATACGACTTCAAACTTCCATATATATTTTCTCTTGCAATTATTATATATTGCCTCTGTACCCAACTTCCGCGACTTGTACGTCGCTCTTCTTTCTAACCGCCGGCGACTGCGTTGCACCTTGCCGCCACGACTACCGTCGCTGCTAGAGATACGCAAAGAGAGAAGAATGTGCTGCTAGTGGACTCTCGCCTGCACAATCATTGCATCCGGCCACCTCATCCCCTGCTGCCGACCTTCGTATTTTTGAATGAATCATTAGCGCTGCTGACATAGAAATAATACAGATCAACAAAAGTAAAGTATTAAACTTTAATTCTCAACCAACAAAATAAAATATTAAAATAAGTCCATTACTAGGGGTGTGCACGGTCCGGTTTGGCCGGTTTAAGGGGCAAAGTACGGACCAAACCAATAGGTACGGTTTGAAATTTTCACAAACCAAACCAGCCAAATAATTATTTCAAACCAAATCGGCCAAACCATATTAAAACGGGTTGGTTCGGCTGGTTTAAACGGTTTGAAGATTATTCAACTAAAAATATTACAAAAAATGAAACTTGTATATCAATTTAATTATTAGGAATTAATGAAAGAATGATACACAAAATAAAACTGATATAAATATGTATCGCTTGTCATTAATTATAAATAAGAGATAAGTAATAAATAAATAATATTATGGTTGCAAGAAACAATTATATATAAGTTGATTTATAGGGTTACAATTCGAAAGAATATAAGCATCGGACATATATATCAATATAATTGATATTTTAGTTTTTTATCAAATAATATTTTATTATCATTATTATATTTAAAATTATATTATTTATACGACCGGTCCGGCCGAAACGGCCGGTTTCATCCTTCAAACAGTCAGTCAAACCAAATCATCCGGTTTGAGATTTTTCAAACCAACCCGGCCAATCATTTTTTTCAAACCAGCCAAATCGGCCAAATTAATTTGGTTTGGCCGGTTCGGCCAGTTTCGGCCAAACCGTGCACACCCCTATCCATTACATTTAATAATTGAAGTCGCAGTGAAGAAAAAGAAATTGAAATAAAAATAATTGTGTTATTAAAAGTTAATAAATAAATAAGTGAGTTACAAAAAATTTGGCATTCATAACCGTATGGTTACATTTAAATTGTAACCCCAAATCATAATTACACAAATCTCCTTCCCACGTATTTTTAAAATAATTATAAGTGAAAGTAAAATATTAATGATTTGATTTGGGTCATTAGATTAAAAATATTAAAGGATGAGATTTGGCCTCATATAACATATGGGAGGTAATAGATGATATATATATATATATATATATATATATATATATATATAGAGAGAGGTGTGATCATATGTGAACCACCTCTTAGAAGTGAAATGAGAACTAATCATGTCCTTTGATTATTCATTTTGGTCGTTCCTGATTTTTTTAATTTCATAAATTATGTTTATTTTTTTAGATTTAATAGGGTATTTTCGGTATATTACTTTTCCTTTTTTTTTTGTTACCATAATATATTCCATGATTTTCTCTCAAATCTATTTTATCAAATCTTTTTATTCCTTATTTATTTTTTTTAGTATATTCTGTTTCTTTTTTTAATTGTATCGTATATTTTATTTTTGTAATCGTAGAAGTTTTCATTCTTTCAAAGTTTTAGTCTTTCCTTTACTATTTTTTTTACGAATCGTTCCATCGTTATATCTTTTCTTCTTCTTTTGTTATTCTTCATCGCCTTGCTGTCATAATGTCCGTTGCAGTCGTTCACATGGATAAATATGACGATGGTATGTGTTAAAGAGTTTCGGTTTTTTTTTGAATAATTTTTTAAAGTTTATATTTTTTTTTTACGTTAGCATAGCGATTTTCGTATATTTCAGGTTTTCTTTATTTGTTTTTTCTATGTTCTATTGTTAGTTGTACGGGTTTTAGTTGTTTTACAATATTTTTTATGTGCATGGTATTTATTTTCGTGAATGTTGTTTTATGAGTATTTCTGTAGAATAATATACACATTGATCGATTGTGAACATGCTTAAAATATAGGGTTTTTTTTGCGTATAATAAGTGAGTTTTTTTTTCTTTACGAGTTTGTGATGTTATTTATTTTATTGTAAATAGTATTTTATGTTTATGGTTCTGCAGTCTTTTTAAGGTTATATTGCACATAATGTTATTTTTTTTTTGCATGTTTTGTATCATTATTTTAATATTCATGTAATATTTTTATTTTTATTGGTATTCATTTTATTATGTTCTTTTTTGTTTTTGTGCAGTTGTTATTACTCCTGTTTGCGAGGAGTCTTTGAAACTGCATAAGGACAAAGTATTCCCTACTTTGGATGAAGGTGTAAACTTTTACAGGGAATATGCTAAGTTTGTTGGGTTTGATGTTCGTTTATCTAGTTCTAAGAGAGTTAAGGATGTGTTGACTTGGAGATATGTAGTGTGCAATCGTGAGGGTGATAAATTTGTTGCTGGGGATGTGGATATGTTAGACTATGATTTGTCTAATTCGAAGATTAGGAGGAGGGTTTCTTCTAGGTGTCGTTGTAATGCAAGAGTTGTGTTCAAGTATGTTGCTGACTTAGGATATGTAGTTCATTTATTTGTTGAGGGTCATAATCACGATATGGTTGATTTTTCACATAGACATTTTATGAAGGTAAATCGTAATATTGATCTTGTTCATCAAAAATTTATCATGGATTGTGCTGCTTCTAGTATTGGACCTACTACATCTTATAATTTGCTGAGGGAGTTGATGGGGGGTACATATTTTGTTGGTTGTTCTGTTATTGAGGTTCGTAACTTTTCTAGAGATATGAAGGCATTTGTTGAAGGTTGCGATGCTCAGATGTTATTGAACGATATGAAAAGGAAGAAAGAGTTGTGTGATGCCTTTATATACCATTACGAAGTTTATTCTGAGGACAAATTAACTAGGCTGTTTGGTGTGATCCCATTTGTCGTAGGAATTTTCAGATTTTTGGGCATTCTGTTGCGTTTGATACGACGTACTCGACAAACAAGTAAGTTTAATATTTTATTTTTTGCGTTTTTTATTTTATTTGAAAATTATGGGTTTGATTGGTTTGAGTTCGGTATATATATATACAGAAAAATAATAAATAAGATGCAGAAATATATTTTAAAAGTTGCATAATATTTAATTTGAATTGTGCAGGTATTGTATGATTTTGTGTCGTTTACCGGTAAAGACAACCACGGCAAACCGGTCACATTTGCTGCAGGGCTGTTGTCAAAGGAAGATGCAACATCTTTTATTTGGATTTTTGAGAAGTTTGTTGATGCTATGGGTCGAAGTCCTAATTTAATTATTACGGATCATGATTTGGGGATGAAAGTTGTTGTTGAAAGGGTGTTGAACAGAACACGTCATAGATGGTGTACGTGACACATAATGATTAAGGTTGCTGATAAGATTTCAAAAGCTTTGCAAGCAGATGAAGATTTCAAGAAGGAGCTTAATGCATGTGTTTGGTCGGAGCTCATTGAGGCTGATTATTTTGATTCATGTTGGGATGGAATAATAACTAGGTATGGTTTGGAAGGTGATCCTTGGTTTACTACAATGTTTGAAAATCGTAGGTTCTGGGTTCATGCATATTTTAGGAGTTTTAATCTAAGTGGGTTGCTTCGGACGACGTCTATTTCAGAGTGTGAAAATCTCCAATACATTCGAATAGCATATCAAGTTATATGTCAAGAAGTTCGAGGAACAAATTTAATATGTATCAAGTATGCATCAATGCACATAATTAAATGTTTATTCAATGATGCAAAAAAATAATTTGCATATTTAATAATAAAAATGTATTTTTGTTCTAAAAATTATAAAAAAAGAAATAAAAAGTTCAACGTTCAAGATATTTTAGTAAAATAATTTGAAAGTTAGGATGCACTAAAAAATATTGTTTAACATTGAAAATTATAAATTATGTGGAGAAACACATCCACATCAAGAAACTAAATGCATGTTTTTTGGATTTTCAAGAAAATAAAATTTAAACATTGTTTTGAATTAAAAACTTAAGGCTTACAAAAAATCATTTTAAAATCCCTATGAATATTAAACAAAATGCATATTATTTTTATAATATATAAATTATTAAATAATATTATTTTAATACAAAAAATTAAAGTTAGCACGCATCGCGTGGGGTGCAATACTAGTATATATATCATAGCCATATCAAACTCCCACAAAATATTATCCAATACTGCTTTATATCAATATTGTTGGGTCAGACTACGAGGCCCAAGCCCAATAAGCACGTCGGCCTAAATGGCGATTGGACTAAAGCAGTAGGCCCACTTGGAGTGACAGAAGACCCTGAAGCGCCTAAGTCCGGACATCGTCACCGACCCTCTTAGCTCCTCGACATCGAGCACTGTAAGGGGTCGGTACCAAGGAGCAAGACGAAGAAACCCTAGAAGTCTGACGGCGCGCGACCGTTAGAAGCCCTAATCGACCCTAAAAAATCCGGAGCCTTCCCTGATTTCTCGGCGAGCATGTACCGCTCAAAACTAGGGTTTGGTTAAGCCCCCCCCCCCCCCCCCCGCATTGTCTATAAATAAGGGTGTAGAGGTCGTTTTTTGCATCTTTTATTAATGTAGAGCACTCTTCACATCTTTTCTTTGTTTTACTTCCGTTTCTTATACGTATTCATTGTTATTGCTTGTTGTTTATTTAATAAAGTTCCAAGAACTCCATTTAACCATAAATTGAACCTCAACAAATATCATACATTCATCCTAATTAATTTATAACATTCTCTTTTATTTAAATTCAGAGTGTGTTTCTGGAAATTTCATTTGAACAACTTTCTACACTACAAAAAAATTGCAAATTTGCGACCGATTTGCAACAAAAAAAAGGGTCGCGATTTTGCGACCGACTAACGGAATTGCGACCGAATAGAAATTTTAAATTTTGCGACGGAATTGCGACCAGATATTCGGTCGCAGATTTTTTGCGACCGATTTGCGACCGATTTTTCCGTTGCTAAATTTTGCGACCGAACGGTCGCAAAATTCCTTTTTTTTGAAAATATGTATATTTTTTAGTACGTATAAAGAATGAGATTATTGTTTGGTTCAGTGGTAACGCACGCGGCACGCGTGCGGGAGGTGCCGAGTTCGAACCCTCTTGGATGCAAGCCACCAGATTTGATGGTTGAACCGGCCGGTTCAAGATGGTTGGACCGGCCGGCTCAAAACTGGTTAAAAAAAAATTAAAATTTTTTTTTTGAAGGAAATTTATTTGCGACCGAAATTTCGGTCGCAAATTTTTTGCGACGGAAATTTCGGTCGTAAAAATTTGCGACGGATTCAATATTCGGTCGCAATTTTTTTTGCGACCAAGGTTTTTGCGACGGACGAAATCGGTCGCAAAACAGCAGTTTGCAACCGATTTTTCGGTCGCAAAAACGCGAATTTCTGGTAGTGCTAGTTTTCTTGCTTTACATGATTTGATCAACCCTTTTCTTTTCTTTTATCTGCCTAAACTATAAGGGACTTTTCCTTTATTATAATCTTGCACAAATTCAATCTTGTTTGATATTGACTAAAACTCGATAAGGGTCTCTTAATAAATTAATTATAGTATATACTTTTCAAAATTTATACCAGCATTATTTTATCTTGGCTAGCTAGTGTCAATTATTGATTAATGAAGGTGGATGTTAAGTAGCTTTAATTACATCATAATCCGATATGATTAATTTTAAACGTGGATGCATGCAGCTATGGTGGGATCCCATAATGCCAGTCCCCATCTGCTAAACATCATCAACTGTTTGAGTTGGAATAAAAAGTTGCTTTTGAATTTCGCCATCTCTCATTAATTTTATCTTCTTATATTCCAACTTTGTTTTTTATATTTTATTTTGATAAATGTTTGTGTGGGACTTTGAGCATTGGGATATTTTTTTTAATTTTGCATTTCTATTGGAAAAAAGTATTCATTGTCCAGTGTGTATTAGTTGCTTCAAAAATTAATTAATACACGTAGCTTCAATTGGCTCAACTGTTGATTTGTGGTAGACCTTTCTTTTCTTTTCTTTTCTTTTTAATGCATATGAGTGTGGGAATATTAGTAAGAATTGAGAAATATATGCATCACCAATTCACCATGCATGTGTTTTCTTGATAATTAACTAGAGAATGAGTATTAAAAGAAGAGGGAATAATTTTAAATAGCAAAAGTTATAAAACACATCCACCAAATAGCACCTCTTATGAAAAACTCCACAAAATAGCAAAAGTGTACTTTCTCTGTAAAAACTGTCTCAATCTCCCAATCATTTTTGTCGATTAGTGTGAAAAGTCCAACTGTTTGATTATTTTATTATTATTCATTTAGGGTTGAATTTAAAATGTAATAGAAAACATTGTGCGGACTTCAGATTTGAAAATGGGATGGAATTCGCTTTGAATTGGGCTGGAAGTAAATCAATTCAGATGGAAGTCGGCCATTATAGCTGGAATTCGGTACTTGGTTAAATCCGAAATTATTTCGTATGGAATTCGGTTTATTTCTGCTTTATTGTATGGAATTCGTATGAAAATCGGTTGGACTTCGTATGGAATTCATATGAAATTCGGATTAAATCAGATGGAACTCGCTTAAATGAGGTGGAACTCAACAAAAATGGAATGGAAGTCCAATTTAGGATTTAGGGTCGTGTGGGATCTTTTGAAAATTACATTACATGTTGCGATTCTCAAGTAATTTAAATCATGTAAAATTTGTTTGTATTTAGAAATGAAATACGAAGCACATAAAATATAAATTATGGGAATCACAAGCACATTCAATCGGAATTTCATGTCCTCAATTTAAGATAATTAAATCAAACACATTACAATACGTTATGCAATACATTTCCTAAAAACCAAACAAATTAATCAGGCGGAACTCTTTCTGGACAACCACGTTTCGTGTGACTTGCAGATCCACATATACTGCATTTCTTTGTAGCTCGTCGTCTAGTGGTTGATGTTTGTCCCGCCTCTGCTCCTGAAGGACGACGACTATTTTTTGGTCGACCGGCTTGCCGATTCACAATCGGCGGCAAAACAACACAAGCTTGTGCTTCTGGTGATACAATCCACTCATCTTTGGGAGGCAGTGGGTGTATGACCCCTCCATATATTTCTTGCCAATTCAATATCTTGTAGTATGACCAAACGTAGTCATATACACTCGTACCCTTGAAGCTGTGTCAACAACAAAGATTAAGTAGTGAACATTATAATTAAAGAATGATGTATTTATATATTTACTAACCGAATTGCAGCAATAGCATGCGAGCATGGAATGAGATCCAACTGAAATTCACGACAGTCGCACAAGTTGTCTTGGAGATCAACCTTCCACGTTGTATCTTTGAGGCTGACTTTAAATTGATCATCACTAATAGCCACAACAGAGTATTTGTGTGAGAGCTCCACCATTGGAGTCATTTTGGCCACGCATTCCTCAGTCAACTCTTCGGTTCTTGCAAACGTCTTAGCACGCCTTTCGTCAAACCATTTTTCTACAATGTGCCTATATAGCTCGACAACGGAACAGATCGGCAGACGTCTAGCATCTAACAGTTGGGAGTTGAATACTTCGGCTGCATTCGATGTCATGAAGCTATATCGGCGAACTGGGCATTTTGACCTTGCCCACTTTGCCGGTCCGAGCATCATGAGTTTGTCGTAAGCTACCGGGCAATATTGTGCAATCTGGTCAATTGCCTTCTGATAGATTATAGGACGGTAAGCATAGGCTGCCTTATGGTATAACCTCACAATTGGAGCAGTGAAGGTTGTCAACTTGCTCTGGATATGGTAACAACACAAAGCGTGTGTTGCCTCTGGATAAACCGTACTTACTGCGTTTGCTATGCTGATGTGTTGATCTGAAACAATCAGCAAATGCTCATCAGAATTGAAAGCCATCCGGATCCGGGACATAAACCAAGTCCAGCTCTCATCAATTTCGATCGGTGCAAATCCAATTGCCAGAGGAAATATCTGCTCGTTGCCGTCTTTGGTTACAGCAACCAATAGCACACCTTTATTTCTGCCCTTGAGGTGTGTGGCATCAACGACAATCGCTTGCCGTAATAAAGTTGAGAATGCTGCACGCGACACACCCAAACAAACAAAAAACTGTCGTAGTCGTCCATCTTCGCCGATATTAAGATCGGTAATGGTGCCGAGATTGTGCTGTTTGAGAACATAAAAATATTTCGGCAGCAAGTTGAAAGAATCCTCTAAGCCACCATATATCATAGCTATGGCTCCATTTCGAGCTCGTAGGGCATTGCTGTAGCTCACCTTAATGCCGAAATTATGTTGCAGCTCTGCCATTATATCTCGCGGTTTCATGATCGATCCTTGTCGGCGCATTCTCCGGGCAAAATATGCAGAGATAGCCTTCGAGCGTATAGTTCTGCTTCGGATGTTGTCCATACTTGTAACACAAGTATGACTCGAGCAGAATTTATATACAATCCAACATCCATCTGAATTAGCGGCTCGAATCATGAATGAACAGTTATCACTGCGGCTGCAACTATATTCCACCCGAGTTTTGGTAGATCGCGACACTTTAAACTCAACTTGATGCTCCATGTGCCAAAGTCCGACAGCCACATACAAGTCTTCTTTAGACCAAAACAATGATCCTTTTTGCAATTTCTCGTCCAATACTGCTTGAACATCTCGTGATATAGGTACGTCAGATGTATCTACTGGAATTATCGGCAATAACCAGTTGTTCATTTGATGACTTAGGACATCAACTGTTTCAGCCGGTAAAGGCTGAGTCGGGACCAGGCTTGATACAATGGCACCGATACCACCTTGTTCTCGGACCTAAGCGGTGAAATATTCAATTGTACAATTGAATAACGAAGCATTGTAATTGTGGCGTTCATCACCATCGGATGATTCCGTATCGAATTCTGCTTCGTCGTCCTCATCTGAATGGACAACTACATTCGGATTTTGTGTGTCGGCACCGTCTTCAAAATCATCACCCTCATCACCACCATCATGGTTGCCATCATCATCACTATCATTTTCAGGTGCATTGTAGTTTAAATCGGGGACTGGAGAACTTCGACTTCCACTGCTTCCTTCTCCAAACATCATGGTTGTAGAAAAATGATGTAGTTCTTCTGGTGTTGGACTATAAGGGTTGTGCGGTTGTGGGCTAAATGAAGCCATGTATGGCCTGTACGGAGATGGTTGTCGACGAGAGCTTCCAGCAGCTTCATTTGATTGCATGTTCATCACTAAATAAAGCTTCGGCTCCCACAACATGTTACAAAGCCGTTGAAGGTGTGTATCCGTAGCCAGCACTGAAGGAACCGTCCTCCCACTTCTTGTTTCAGCTAGATAATAAAGGGTGTAAGAGCCCACCATGGCATGAGCATCTAGGATGTATTGAACATTTCTTTGGAGACCTTCTATCGTGATATCATGAGTGGATATCATGATAACTCGTTCTTCTCCGCCGATGTAG
This sequence comes from Plectranthus barbatus, assembly GCA_026898455.1. Lineage (NCBI taxonomy): Eukaryota > Viridiplantae > Streptophyta > Magnoliopsida > Lamiales > Lamiaceae > Plectranthus > Plectranthus barbatus. Next base: position 92,336 of record JAPKLW010000950.1, on the reverse strand, counting down.
TTGTATGCATTGTCCCATTGACCATTGTAATGCAAAATGATAGAACGAAAAATTTCCATATTTTTTGAGAAAGCGTGTTTGATTGTGTTTGATTTTTTGAGAGAATTTCCTGAGAATGAGTATTCGATTGCATGAGAGAGTGTTTCAAATTGAATGAGTGTTTTACTTGCGACAAAATATTTTCAGTCATGAATAGTAAGTTTGAATAGTTATAATAGTAATATTTCTGCATCTTTGTACTATTAAATTCAGAAATACATGTGATATTTATTCCAACTCCGCAAATGTTGGCTTTATTCAATTGAATAAAGTCGAATTGAATGTGTTTGCATGCATGTGAATTATTTGAGCCAGTTCCATCCCATTTGGCCGAGTTCCATCCACAATTGGGTAGTTCCATCCAATTTATTAGAGGTCCATTTGTTAAATTAATTGCAATTTCCATCCCAATTTTGCGAGTTCCATCCAAAATCGGCGAGTTCCATCCGCAATCGGTGAGTTCCATCCAATTTAATAGATTTCCATTTGTTTAATTAAATAGCGAGTTCCATCCTCATTTGGCGAGTTCCATCCAAAATCGGCGAGTTCCATCCGAAATTGGCGAGTTCCATCCAAAATTGGCGAGTTCCATACGAAATTTGTTAAGGTCCATCCCATTTGGGCGAGTTCCATCCCAATGCTATTGACTTAATGAAGACCAACATCCATTTATCCTTATTATTTTGTTTTTTATAAGATTATAAATGATTAACATCGTAAATTCAAGCACACTCCCAATTGAATTTACGTAAATAATAAAACAATTTGCTACAAAATTTGAAGCAATAAATTACAAGCAAACTCACAATTTTATTAATAATTTTCTAAAATATTACACAATTTGATAGAAAACACCGAGCTAGTGAAGGAGATGTTGTATTTGTTCCTTCACCTTGATGTCTTTTCCAGAAACGAAGAAGCGGACGCGGAGGTTATATCTCCATAACGTGATCGCTACTCCATGTGACGTAGGAAAAATCCTCTTCCGGTGAGGAGATAGCAGTGCCGCTGGGTCTCCTTCATCTCTTTCGCTGCATAAATATATTAATTAGTGAGAACCGAAATTGTTAGTCGGTGGAGAGAGTTTCTGCTTCTCGTAAGCCACCGGGTTTCCATCAGAAATAGCTATCATTGATGCTCACTAACTAGAACCTTTCATCTCTTTTCTCGTAACGGAAAAGCAAGGGTTGATCGGCTGGAACCCTCTTTTGGTGGCTTTCCTTATTTCTGGTTTTAGGAAAAGGAGAAAGATGTCGAGGAATCCGGATGAAGGATTTTAACTACATGTGACGTAGGAAAAATCCTCTTTCGGATTGTTTGACGTAGGAAAAATCATCTTCTAATTGATTGGAATGAAAAGAAATATGGGACATATGATTCGAATCAAAAAATGAATAAGAGGAAGAGAATAGTCATTTGTTGTTGTTGTGGTTTTGGAATGAAATGATGTGAATTTAAATAGAAGGGACTTAGTGGAATGGATTTGAACAATCTACTTGGTCGATAAATTATGTGTGCATTTATTCACTGAAAAGTTAAATTTGCGTGTAAATGCAAGAATGATGTAATATGTCAATGACTTGCAGGTGAATTATTTTGATCAATTTTGGCCTAATTCCATCTCAAATTGTCGATTTCCATTCCAATTTAGCGAGTTCCATCCCAAAATGGTGAGTTCCATCCAATTGGGACAGAGTTCCATTTGTTTAATAAATAGCGACTTCCATCCGAAATTGGCGAGTTCCATATCAAGTCGGCAGAGGTCCATCCCAAATTGGCGAGTTTCATCCATATTCTATTGACTTAATGAAGACCGACTTCCATCTATGCGAATTAATTTATTTTTTATAAAATTGTAAATGAATAACATCTTAAATTCAAGCACATTTTGATACTAGTAGTCGGCGAGCTAGTGAAGGATTCAAGGAGATGTTGTTGCTGCTCCCCTTAATTATAGTAATTTGTGAGCAACAAAACTGCAAAACGGGTGATCACTTCCCAGTTCGAGCTCACTTATTATAAGCGCTCATCTCTTATCCCGTAAAGAGGCTAATGCCGATGTCCTGGAACATCAGGTGATTGCTTGCCCCATTTGTAGTTTCGGGAAATAAGAGACAGTGCGGAGGAATCCGGACCAAGGACACCTACTCCATGTGACGTAGGAAAAATCCTCTTCCGGCCTGTTTGACGTAGAAAAAATCCTCTTCCATTTGAGCAAGCCCTCACTAATTCTTTCATCAATATTCATAAAGGATGATGGAATAAAGAGAAAAAGAAATAAAACCGCCATTCGTAGTTGGAATATTTTAGGAATCAAGAAAAAATGAGTTGGAACTATACAACATCACCTTTATAAAGAAAGGAATAGTAAATGGCTTGGTAGACAAAAGTGTAAGAGTCACATGCATTATATGAGCAACTTTGAGATTCACTTTCACGTGAATCTGAAATATTTCAGCATTTATTTACTGAAAAGAAAAGGAGGCACATACATTGATGTGTAAATGCAAGAGTGATGTGACATGTCAGTAACACCCATTTATGAACGAATTTGGACAAATATTGATAATTTGGCCGAGTTCCACACCAAGTTAGCAAGGTCCATCCCAATTGGGACGAGTTCTATCCCAATTTACATAATTCCATCCGAATTGAGACTAATATTATTCCTTACGGCCGAGGTCCATCCCAAAATTAGCGAGATCCATCCCAATTGGGACGAAGTCCATCCCAATTTAGAGAGTTCCATGCCAATTTGGACAAAATATTGCTAATTTGTTTACATTATAGTTGAAATTAAACTATAATGTACGAATTAATAACATTATTCTTAGGAATATCATGTTATGATTACATTATAGTTGAAATTAAACTATAATGTACGAATTAATAACATTATTCTTAGGAATATCATACTATGGTTACATTATAGTTGAAATTTAACTATAATCTACGAATTAATAACAATATTGTTAAGAATATCATGTTATGGTTACATTATAGTTGTAATTAAACAATAATGTGCGAATTAATAACAATATTGTTAAGAATATCATGTTATGGTTACATTATAGTTGAAATTTAACTATAATGTACGAATTAATAACAATATTAATAAGAATATCATGCTATGGTTACATTATAGTTGAAATTTAACTATAATCTACGAATTAATAACAATATTGTTAAGAATATCATGTTATGGTTACATTATAGTTGTAATTAAACAATAATGTACGAATTAATAACAATATTGTTAAGAATATCATGTTATGGTTACATTATAGTTGAAATTATACTATAATGTACGAGTTCCACACCAATTTATCGAGTTCCATCCCAATTGGGACGAGGTCCATCCCAATTTACATAATTCCATCCAGATTTACACTATTATTAATCCTTTCGGCCGAGTTCCATCCAAAATTGGACGAGTTCCATCCCATTTGGGACGAGGTCCATCCCAATTGGACGAGTTCCATGCCAATTTGGACAAAAATATTGCTAATTTGTTTACATTAATGTTGAAATTAAACTATAATGTACGAATTAATAACAATATTCTTAAGAATATCATGTTATGGTTACATTATAGTTGTAATTAAACTATAATGTACGAATTAATAACATTATTCTTAAGAATATCATGTTATGGTTACATTAATGTTAAAATTAAACTATAATGTACGAATTAATAACAATATTCTTAAGAATATCATGTTATTGTTACATTATAGTTGTAATTAAACTATAATGTACGAATTAATAACAATATTCTTAAGAATATCATGTTATGGTTACATTATAGTTGAAATTTAACTATAATCTACGAATTAATAACAATATTGTTAAGAATATCATGTTATGGTTACATTATAGTTGTAATTAAACTATAATGTACGAATTAATAACAATATTGTTAAGAATATCATGTTATGATTACATTATAGTTGTAATTAAACTATAATGTACCAATTAATAACATTATTCTTAAGAATATCATGTTATGGTTACATTATAGTTGAAATTATACTATAATGTACGAGTTCCACACCAATTTATCGAGTTCCATCCCAATTGGGACGGACGAGGTCCATCCCAATTTACATAATTCCATCCGGATTGAGACTATTATTAATCTTTTCGGCCGAGTTCCATCCAAAATTAGTGAATTCCATCCCAATTGGGACGTGGTCCAGCCCAATAGGACGAGTTCCATCCGAAATGGACAAAATATTGATAATATTGCTACTTAATAATTAATAAATTAGTCCTCAAAATTGGGATGGAAGTACTCCAAATTGGGATAGAAATACTCAAAAAAGGGATGAAACTCGGTGATTTTGAATGGAATTCGTCCAATTTATGCAAAAAAACCAAGAATATGCGGCTCAATTTACTGAACCAAAAACCAACTTATTCGCACTCAATTAACCAACCCAAAAAACCATCATATTCCATCAAAAACCACCATATTCCATCACAATGAACCAACCAAAAAACCAAGACATTCAAACAAAAATAATTCAAAACAGATCAAACCAACATATTCGAATATCTAAATAAACAATTTAAAATATCTAATACAAATTCTACATCACTCATCATATGACAAATCAAATAAGCAATGAGCCATATACAATCTATATCTTTCTTCACATCCTTCCCTCTCGGTCCAAGGTACATTCGGTCGCCCACAAATCAACTTGTCCATGAACATGCATGCATACACTGATTCACTGTAATGCTCATAAGCTTCGAACCCATTAGCAAAGTCCACCGCCATCTTTTCCTTGTACGGCGTCAGACCAAGCGTGCTCTTGTCCCAGTATTTCCCATCAGTCAAATATTTGTGGAGGTGATCTGTGATGCGCCGTACTGATTCACATCTGTATCTCTTACCAACTTGATTTTGTCGTTTGACTGTAGCATCATATATCCAACAACTCCAAGTTGACAGGTCGATTTTCAATGTAAACCAATGCTCTCCAACATTATACGGCATGATTAACTAGAAAAAAATAATTTGTTATCATAACTTAACAGGAATGCTCAAATAATTAATTAAACAAATACTTACCACAGACGCATTATACCACGGCCGAGAACATGGACTATCCTTTCCTTCGATGAACTCTAGCAATTCTACTGAAACACCCGGTGGCTTTGATCGAGATGGCAAATTTACCGGATAAGACTTGTTGAATAAAAGCTATATTTCATATAAAAAAAGAAACATGTAAATAATATGAAGAATTAATAAAATAAATAAATAAGTTCTAACCTGGAATTTCGGGGTGAGAATGCGAACTTCATCGGGATCACAAGCAGATAAGATAAACTTGTTATCTGAAATCAGTTTGACACTGCGGGCATGTAAAAACATGTTAGATAAAACGTTCTATTTAATTAAATAAATACAACAACGAATTTAAATAAATAAATTCTCACTAGAGGGCGTGAACAAACATCTCTATCTGCGGCACGGTTAAGTATGAGTATGAATCCTCCAGTTGTGCAAAAAAGGCATTCGTGAGCCGCAGGCCAGTTGTTTGAGAGATGCGGGCCTTATCTGCTGGACCTTGCCGGAATGCTTGGTAAGATTGCCTGATGACCTTATTTACATAAAGAGGTCCAAAATACTGGACAATGGGTTCCATCTCATCGTTATCATCAACATCACCTCCAGATGTCTGCATTGCAATTAAGATTAGTAAATTAAATCTTAAAATAGGGCTAAACTATATAAAATATACATGTGGTGCGTCAGAACGTGGTTGTGGCTGTCGCTGTTGCAAAATACTGGATAACCGGGGCTGAGTCTGTGGCATTGGTTGAGAGGACGAAGTATCTGATCGCTGGCACGAAGAAGTAACCACTTCTTTAATGTACTCCTTCAAAGTTGGAACAACTTCATCCATAACCCAGTGTTTCACATCATCTAGCACAAACTGTTTGATTCTCCCAAACATCCTCTGATCTCTCTCTTGCCTACGTTCTTCCCCGCCCGAAGATGAAGAAGAACTAGGTATCCTTTGTCGTTTCTATCGTCTCTTCTTTCTCTGTACTGGGGATGGTGGCTCCGAATCATGCCCAGTCTCCATATCGGGCTGCTCAGCATGCAAAAAGGGCTCCTCAGTCTGCACATATGCTTGCTCATTGGGAGCCTCCTCCTCCTCCATATCGTTCGTCAAATCATTGATCTCCACTTCTACCATTGTACCGCCACTAACCCAATCTTCAAACCCAGTGTGTACTGGTATCTCTAGATGAGGGCTATTCTTTTCCAAATCTTCAATCATTGACCCTTCACCTAGTTTAAGGGCATGTGTAGATATCGGAGCCACATAACTCACACCCATCTTGTCATCTCCTTGAGCAGATCGCCAATAATGGGTACTCATCTCAGAACGCGAAGGAGGCAGGGCGGTTGACACAATGAGCTGCAAATTTTAAAAATATATTAGATAATATAATCAGTTTCCCGTTCAAAACAAATAAAACACTGAAATTTCATTTTATTACCGTTTGGGAGAAGAAGGCTACCCAGTTTTTTACACTGGATCTTCTGAACCGCCACTTCAGCATACGTGGCTCAGCATTGGCTTTAACTAGCCGGGCACATGCCTGCCCCAACTCAGGAATGACCTCATAGGCCCAAACCTAACAACATATAAAAAAATTAAACTATTTTCAACAAACATTGATCACAAAGATGAAGATAAAAGATGGTGACAATTTCATACCTGTAGTACCCAAAAGGGACCTGGAAGATGAAGGGCTTTTTTCTCAAATTGAATTCGAGTAGTGGGTATATGCGTTTTGTAATAGAGCAGTGCTTTGTATGCATATGTACCCCATGGAAATCGGTTCCAACCATCAAGATCCTCACTTAAAACGTACAGCCACTTTTCTATTTTTCTTTTTTCAGTATACCCTAGTCCAAAAAACCAATATGCTAATATATTGGCCACCCTAAGGTACAATAAACCGTGAGTACTATCAATCTTTTTGTATTGAAACCTATCCAAAAGTTCTTTACTACTTAGGATTTGACCACCGCAAAAGACTTTAAATACAGTACTAGATTCTAAATCATGGCGTGCAGTAGGATCAATAGTGGCATTTCCAAAATTCAAACCAGAAATAAGGGCGAATTCACTCTGTGAAAACATGATATCCTGCCCACTAACTCTAAACCTTAACAACTCTGGATTATTTGACTGAGTCTCATGACTAAATAATTCAATTAATGATAGAGACGAACTAAGTCCATTTTCCGACCAATCCAACCAATGTCCTTAAACCCCAGCCCGAAACTCATTAACCAACGCCTCTTGTCCTATATCAAACAATGTCTTCTTAATGATATCTAGGACCTTACATTTATAATATAAATTAGTCTTAGGTTTACTTCCATGGACTTCATATGGAATATAGGCAGCCTGCAGCATATCAAAACCAAACTAACTAATTCAATAAAAATAAAACACAAAAACAGGGAAAAAAACATGCACGCACGGTTCATATGCATATACACGGTTCAAACATATAAAACAGGGAAAAAAATGGACGAAATTCATATGCACGGTTCAACACATTCGAAACAAACATTAACCAACCAATTCAAGGCAAAAAAAAATAGAACAAATTCAATACAAACCACAACAATGCTCATATCAACATGCCCGACTACAATCAGTTTTTTTTAAATGAAGATGATACTGTGCAGACATTTCGATGGTGGTTCGTGTTCAGTTCACCGGTCGCCGGTGGGTGGTGTTCGGTTCGCCGATGGTTCGCAGATGGGTGGTCGTTCAAACGGACGTGGGAAGGGAAGTCTATTCGAACTCCTGCCGGATTTGTGTGTTTCAAGCCAAATTTTTAGGTTAATTTGATTTGGAATTGAAAAGGGATGGAAGTAAACGCGAATTCCATCTTGGAAGTCCGATTTCCATCCGAAATATCCGAGGTCCATCTCAATTTTATATACTTCCAGCCCAATTTCAATAAAAAAATATTTTAAATAATCTGGAATTTATATAGCTTTAATCCGAATTCCATCCCAAATACCCGACTTCCATCTCAATTTTATATACTTCCAGCTGGATTGCTATACTTCCAGCCTAATTTCTATAAAAAATTAATTTAATTAAATCTGTATTTTATATATTTTTAATCCGAATTCCATCCGGATTTTTCAGAATTCCATCTCAATTTTATATACTTCCTGCTGGATTGCTATACTTTCAGCTCAATTTCAATTAAAAATTATTTTAATTAAATCTAGATTTTATATATTTTTAATCCGAATTCCATCCGGATTTATTCGACTTCCATCTCAATGTAATCCACTTCCATCTGAATTGTTCCACTTCTAGCACAATTTTAGTAAAAAATTATTTAAATAAATCTGTATTAAATATATTTTAAGTTCGACTTCCATTCGAATTTATTCGACTTCCATCTCAATTTAATCTACGTCCAGCGTGATTGTTCCACTTCCAGCACAATTTCAATAGAAAATTATTTAATTTAATCTGGATTTCATAAGTAAATAATTTTTTTTTTCAGATTTTCCCGTTTTTGATTTAATATATTTTAAACCCGACTTCCAGCCGGATTTGTTAGAGTTCCAACTGGACGGACATTTCCAGCCGAATTTAAGATATTGCACAAGAAATATTATATTTAATTGTTTTCTATTATCTGCAAATAAATAAATAAATGAGTTGAGTCAAAAAAATAATAAACAATGCAGCCGTTACATATTTCACAAAAAACAAGAGAAGTGATGTTGTGATTAAGACATTTTAACCTAAAAAAAAAGTACACTTTTGCTATTTTGTGGAGTTTTTCATAAGGCTTGCTATACATTGGTTTTGCTTTTTAAATTTTGCTATTTCAGATTTCGCCTCTTAAAAGAATTATAGCTAACGTGAAAAGGTTATTACTACTACTATTATTATTTTAATAAGAACACATTTATTGTTGTTAATATTTTAAATTCTTTGTAAAATGTAAGACACTTTTTTTTTTTTGGGAGGAAATAAGACACTTTCACTCGTGTGCCCTGTAGTATACAAGTTTATTGTTGTTGTTTCGCTCGAGTGTTGAAATAAATTGAATTCATGATCTACCTTAAAACCAAGTTGAGTAGGGTGTTGAGTGGGCCAGATCTGCAATACATACTGTAAGAAAGGTCCATGATAATTGGGTCGGGCCTTGGTTCAGTGTAATGAACGGCTAGGATGGGCCCGGGTCCATATATAATGCTGATCATTATTTTCAACTAACAAATTATTATAGAGTTGGTCTCCTAAGAGACGGTCTCAACATTTTTTTATTGTGAGATGGACCTTAATACATCATTTCAATAAGTTAAATACATCATTTCAGTTTTAAAAATTGTATTATTTGTAACAAAGAAATACATCATTTGCAATAAAGAAATATATCATTTCATTAAATTCGTTTCACAATAAAAATGGTGAGACATCATTTGCAATAAAGAAATACATTATTTCATTAAATTCGTCTCACAATAAAAATGATAAAACCGTCCCATCTGAGAATTTACCATTATTATATTAATTCAAATGATATATAATTTCCTAACTTTAAAATCTTATATTTTCCTAATTTGTGAAAGATGAAAATATATATTTTCTATTATCCCTTTCTATGGATGATGATGATCGTACTGTACAAGGTAAATATCCTTACTTGAAAATTGAATTAATTTTTAAGAAAAATGTGACAGCATTTTGTGAAATCTATTCCTCTATTTCCCCTTGTAAATATTTAATATTCGTTATTAAAAAACAAAAAAGTCATGTTGGCCACGTCTAAATAGAAAATGGTAAATCCAGAGAGGCGCATGCAGTCTAGACCTAGTGAATACTGTAACAAAATCTATTTCTTTATCATTTTATGGTAATTATATTTCTTGCCCTAATTTTCTTTCCTTTTTCGTTCCCTTTCAATTCATATCTCATAAATAATTTATAGATATATATATAGTGAGAGAGATAGATTAATGATCTCAACGCAACGCCACCGACTCAATTACAAGTTTCCAGATCAGCCATGGCTCCTTCCCTCCTCTTTTTCCATCTCCTCATCTTCTTCTCCATTTTCACCATCTCCAGATCTGTAAGTCTCTCTCTCTCTCTCTCTCGACTCCTACACGATGAATTACACTAATGAGTAATCAGATTAGATCGGTCCAGGATTCAAAATATTTATTAAAAAAATAAAATCAAAGTTATTCGATTTGATATCGTCCACAACTACGATTTAGTACATTGCATATCTGTAAACGATAATGATTTGTTGGATGATGGTGAACAGTACTGAACAGTGAAATTAAATGTGGGGTGAGTGAGTGCAGGAGGATGCGGATTGCGTGTACACGGTGTACGTGAGAACGGGATCGATCATAAAGGGGGGGACGGATTCCATCATCAGCTTGACTCTCTACGATGCGGAAGGCTACGGGATCCGCATCAACAATTTGGAGGCCTGGGGCGGACTCATGGGCCCCGGTTACAACTACTTCGAGAGGGGCAATCTCGACATTTTCAGCGGCAGAGGCCCCTGTTTGACCGCCCCCGTCTGCTCCATGAACCTCACCTCCGACGGCTCCGGCTCCGGCCACGGCTGGTACGTCAACTATGTCGAGGTCACCACTACCGGCGTCCACCAGAACTGCGCCCAGCAGCTCTTCACGGTGGAGCAGTGGCTGGCCACCGATACGTCGCCCTACGAGCTCACTGCCATCAGGAACAACTGTTCCTCCGATAAGAAAAGGCGGGAGATCGACGGTGCTGATTTGACGCTGGTGTCGGTCATGTAGAGTATCCGACCCGGATTGCTTCGGGCTTTACCATTCATTCCTAGTTGAGTGTGATTTGCCGGTGTCGGCAGGGAGGAAATAATAAGTGTGGCCTTTTTCTCGTTTCAACTTTCTAAAGGGAATCTTTTGGTTTTCACTTTTCATGTTTTGGTTTATCAAACTCATTCTTGGATAATTAAATTATTGTTTTGTTCCTATACAATTTACTAAAAAAATTTCATAGTTTATTTTATTATTTAAATAGAAAAGGGTATCCCAAAACAAAAACAATTGTTGTGGTGCTTTCGATATTTACATATATTATTATCCGTAATATAATGACCTATTCAAGAGCTAACACATTTTAATTTAATAAAACGTGCTAAAGAGAATTGACATGTTTTGTAGATGGGGTTTAGACCGTTTAGTTATCATATTCCATTTAGAAAATGAAGGGCTCATGAATAACTTCAAATAAAGTATAAGGTCATCTAAATGTTTTTGTAAAATAATCACAAAAGGTTGTAAAATACATATTTTGTATTTAAAATGTATGCATAAATAATTATAAACATGAATTTTCAAAAGATATTATTTATTGACGTGGACTATTTAATATTCTGGAAAGAAGAGAACGTGTCTTCACATAAATATGTGGACTACCATTGTCAACAATCTATATTATCTTCACAATGCAATCTTACTGGTCCAAGTTTAGCTTTTCCCAAGGTATAAAATATTTTATAAATGCATATTTTTTAAATTTTGGTTGTTATATATAGGGGACCAACCAATATAATATTCCCCAAGAAGTGACACATACACAAAAAGAAAAAACATGGAAGTTAAGCACCTCAGCTTCTCTCTCCTTATCCTACTCTCCTGCCTCATCTGCACAAATGTAAGTCTTATCTACTTCTCTTGATGCCCCTTTTTCCTGATTTTAAAAAAATGAAACTTTTCTTGCATATATCAATTCATCATAACTTAAATAAAATACGAGACTCTTTAATTAATTTTTGCTATACCCTCTCCAAATTGCACATATTTTATGCTAACATGCATTCAAGTTGCATGCACATACGTACTCACACTATCTTGAAAAAAGCAGGGCAATTCGAGCGAGTGTATTTACAACTTGTACGTGCAAACCGGGCTGTATCCGATGGCCGGGACTCACTCCAACATAAGCATCTTCCTCAGCGATGACGCGAACGTGGAGTTCCCCATCTTAAATCTTAAAGAAACGGGACTAATGAGCTCCGCTAGCAACTACTTCAGACCGGGAGAACTGGACCTGTTTGCGGTGAAAGGGCCGTGTCTGCACGGCTCCATATGCCGCATAATCATCGTTGTGGATGGCTTCGACAGTTGGTATTGTGAGTACATTGAGGTGATCAGCGTGGGGTTTGAAAGAACGTGTTCCAGCAAGTATTTCGCGGTGGGGAAGTGGCTGGACATCAACAAGGGATCGGCTGTCATCCTTCAGGACGAGTGCCCTTCCTCCGCCCCCGACGCCGCCTCCTCCGAGTGATCCGTTGCTTCAGGTTCGGTTAATTGCAAATTTTAACACGCTCATCTACTCGTTCCACAGTTATAATATCTTTTTTGAAATCTCGGCAGGTATGCCAAGATTTCAAAATGATATTATAATTGCAGGAGTAGTTAATATTTATGTTAAAATTTGCAATTAATCCTTTATTTAATTGGATTACTTCTTATTTCAAATTCTTTCTCAGTTTCGTCCAATTAATATACTTGTCACAGTTGTTGATTTCATTTGAAATATATTCTGTGTTGCAATATTTTGAATACGGGTGTAGTTCTTTTTAAAAGTTGACATCATTTCTCTTGTGATTTTCATCTAAAGATCAACTTTTCATCTTCGAGTTTTGACGCTCATCATTAATTCAAAGTAAAGTTGATGGTTTAGCCAGAAATACACATGTTGATTCATAATATATTTAATAAAATCAGAATCAGAATAATTTATAATATATTTATACGCACACCTACTAATTATAAAATATAGACCAAAGAAAAAGTCGCAATATTTTTTCAGGTGAAAAATGAATCAATCACCAACAGCAAAGAAAGTAGTTAAACGAATGCATTCATAAAATGGATTCCTCACCTAGTTAAAGCACTAATTGAAAAGTTGATGGTGGTAAAATGTAACGAGTTCAACTCTGCGCCACGGCAGTTCCAGTTTCCTTAGTCCCCTTGGCTATGTCCTGAGTTCCAGTTTTCTTGATCTCTTTGGCTATGGCCTCTGCTAGTTCATCGGCGCTATACTCGATGCCGAAGGATCTTGTGACCACCATATTCGGGTTCATCAAGTACCTGTTTGTGATTTCAGTGAAAAAATAGAAAGGTTAAATGGGTAATGGAAGCATTTTAGCATGATGAAGTGAAACAGCCAGTGGAAAATTATTAGATACAGGCCGTGGTGACTGGCGATTACATGTTGTGAGAAGACTCGACGAGATAATCAGCTCCTTCTTCATCAACTTTTCTGAAGAACACTCGGTATTCTTGTGCCATTTGCCTAATAGCACCAACTGGTCCCGTCAATCCCATTATTTTAGAGTCGAACTCTGCAGTCCTTGCAAAGAACATCCATAGGATTAAACACGTGTTTTAATTTGAAAATAAGATGCCCAACACATCGAAAAGTGAAATGTTGAAGACATAACAGTTTTTCATGGAGATAAGTGATGTGTTACACATTCCATCTGAAGAGCATAAGCATATAATAAGTTGAAGAAAATATTATGAAGAACATCTGACCTCGAAGATAAGCACGAAGGTGTGAAGGGGTGTCCCGCTGCGGATCAATTGTGACAAATATGGGCTTGACCTTGATATTCTCCTTCGATTCTTATATTTATGTCAAGTTAAACATTTCAGGGACAGAACTTGGACGAATAGATGCTTCAATTTGAGACAAAAGAAGAGGAGTAGAACCTAATGCATTAATACTGTTGACCATCTTTCGAACTTCTGCTGGCCCAACATCAGGAGAAGAAGTATAACCAAAATATAGAAGAACCCAATTCCCCAGAAGATTCTTTTCAGTCACAAGGCGACCTTCTGTATCAGTTAAACTAAAGGGGCCACCAATTATAGGCCCTTGAATGGCACTTCGCTCAAACTTTTCACCCTTACCTATCATAAGTTAAAAGAATGAACAACGTTTAGACAACATTCAAGCAATGGTGTGGCTCCTAGTGCGCAAACAGCTGGTGATCCGTTCAATATCAAACAAAATACCTTCCAAGCTCTTTCATTTTGATGAAATCTGTCATAGACTCAAAAGTATTTTAATAAAGCTACAACATAAATATTATGTATATAGGATAATATTATGGCTTCTCTTGCATGATTGGGCTACATTATCCAATAATATTAAATACATTTTATTTCCAGAAAAAGCATCTTTCCAGACATGATAATTTTTACTCCAAATGCCTAAATATATATATATATATATATGGATCACATACTAAAAATTAGTTTGTGCAAAATAGGAATGAATATTCAAAAATCAATAGTTGAGATTAAAACATTTTCCCAGATTTTATGCTTTTTTGCATTATAAATCATGCTTAATCGAATTAAGCATGATTCATAAAGCAATTAAGCACGAACGAAAATTATGTTTAATTTTTTAATCTTTATGCTTTAATCTCAACCATTGATGCTATCAATCCAATGGCTGAGATTCATTCCTATTAAGCACAAATTTTAATTTTAGCACTTAAGTGGATCTCTCTCTCTCTATATATATATATAAACTCCAAGTAAAAGAGGTAATAAATTCTGAAACTAGACAAACAAGTCACTTCATCATCAAATTTCTATCTCCAAATCCAGAAATCACGAATGCATGAGAGAGAGAGAATGTGTGTATGTGTGCGCGCGGAGGCGCATTTTATAGCTAAAAGGCAGGGATATATGGGTACAAGAACCCAAATCACCTTTAGGTACAGCTCTCTTTTCATCATTAGAGTGAATGAGAAAAAACAACCCACCAACTCCAGTAAGAGCAAAACCAGGCTGCAATGATAAATCTGAGATGAAGAGAATTAAACAAGAGGTAAAGAGAATAAAGATGAAAGAAGTCAGCTTTAAGTTGTTGAACTTGAGATATTGAGCATCTGAAAAGAGATGGAAACCGTGACATCATACTATAAGAAATGAACTCCATGAAGAAGTCCCAGCCTGAGGTTTATTAACTCTGCTCGTGGGCAACGTACCGGAAGAGAAATATCTCTTAGATGAACCATAACTGCACAGAATTATCGCCAAAATGTGGCAGAAGGTGAGCTAATAGATACAGAACATCAATTTATTTATTGTTTAGTTTTCATACTAGTGTACAAGTGTGGGATTTACCCAGGGCACACCAACCGTAGCAACTGAGATTAACCTTATCATAGACAAAAATCCCTTTCAGAAGCCTTATTACCTTGTAAAGTAATGAAAAACAAATAAAAATGCTCTTTTTATAAAATTTTAAATTTCCTCGACCCAGGAAATGTCAGTAAAGTAAACTTCACAACAACAAAAAATAAAGCGTTGTGGGTACTTTGACATTCCAAGAAAGAGATCTAATATTGATTTACCACAGTTCAATTTTCCTGAATATCACTCACTGCTAACCTGATCATACTAGCCAATGCATTCCACATAATGCTTAAGCATTATCAAATGCAGGTTTAAGAAACAGTAAACCCATGTGTAGGGAGCTGAGAAAGAAGATACATACTTCTTTAAACAGTTCAGACTCTTGTAATCAGGCACCATTGTTAGTTCAGTCAATCGAAGAGAAAAAATATTGCTTGAGGCATATCTTCTAGAGAGTGAAGAGAAAAATCTCTTGGACAAACCAAAACTAGAAAAAGACATTCAAATGCATCTATACATAAGTGAGCACGAAAGGTACTAATGAACTACTTAATGGGCATGCTTATGTAAGCATCAAATTTTAGTTTTTTAGAACATCGTAAATGCATGCTTCAACCACCAGCAAAAACAAATTCATGTGTTGCATCAGCAAGAAAACAGCAGAAAAAAACTGTAATATCCCTTGGTTATTGGCACCATCATGTGGATAACAAACTGGCATTCACTGGAAGGAACCTGAAGTGAACTTACAGTCAATACATGAGAAATACTTTATAACAGCAATATCATGCCAGATGTGCCTGATAGCATGTCCAACATGTTACCGATACAATGAGTTATCTTTTGAGTAACCAAAATTTAAAAACCAAAAGTAAAGTAGCATCTGTATAAATTTCTCTCTATGCATCCACACCAATAACTGTATTAAAAATAATATAGATTACAATGAACATATCAATGTATAAGTACTCATTCTCATAGATTCTGCAAAGTACATAATGCATGAGATCCTGATTAATAAGAAATTTAGATATGCAACACACTTGATAGAGCGTGTACATTGATAAAAACAAACGGTTCTCAATCAACAATCCTCATTAAATTTCAAGATTAGAAAATCCGCCAACAACAAGAAACTTATTCCGCCGCTGTAATCCATTTCTGCATTTCTCCTCAATTAAACCACATTGAAATACAGCACCTAACCAGCTATTCCAATAACCGATATAAAATTTACAATTCAAAATCGTTTCCGTTAAACAAGAGTGCTAACTCGATATTAAATAGCATTTGAACTTAGGCTGCGGATTCCAAACTTCAAATTATAAACACATTAACCACGTATTCAGAAAAATAGTAAGAATAATGAAAAATTACCGCCTGAGAATCTGAAGAGATGATTCCGCATGGCTTTTCGAGGCGGTGAAGACAGTTCTCGCCAGAAATGGCATTTTTCAACTTCGTTTTTTCTTCTATTTGAGGGGATTAACCTACTGACTTCTACCAACCATGAAGAGCAGCAAATATAATCAGCGGAACAGAAATATCCTAATTGCTCAGGCAAATATCGTTCAACCGGAGACAGTATTATATAACCAGAAAAACTCTTAGAAATCGAGATATATTCAAAAGGGGAAGCTGGCAGGCTTGACACCGATTTCTTTTCCTTCAAGCATAACTGTGTAACTGTTAGAGGCAGATACGAATGCGACGTCGTAGGGTTCTTACGTTTATTGGGCCGAGATTCAGAGACTATGGGTGGTGTTGGGTCAGTCAAGCTTTGAAAATTGAAATGGAGTTAGTTGTGTTTTATAATTATTTTTTTAATTTTAAATAAAGACATCAATAATTAAATAGAGTTTAGATATATCCTTCAAGTAAATGAGTATTATCTAGCTAGTAGATTGTTTCATTGCATCTTGTTTCTATTTACTTTATTAACCGTGGCAAAATGATGAAATTAATTATATCGTAATCACTGAAATAATTATGCTTATCTTAGAATTATTTCATAATGACAAAATAGTCCGCAACTTGCGTGATATTTAAGCAATTCCAACTCAGTTAAATAGGAATAAGAATAGTCTAAGTCGGACTAATTTATGGTTTTATAAATTCGGGTTTACTAGAAATTCAATCAGTCTTTCACTAAGCTATTAATAATAATAGACTTATATATAAGTTCATGTATGACCTTTTTAGTAACTAAGATCGGACATTCATTTTACTTAAGGTCTATTTTAATCTACTTAATTTAGCATGCATTTTTATTTTAAGTTCTAAATAAATTATTTAATATCAAATATATTTGATTCTATATATAATATTAAATCCAGTAAAAGATTATTTTCTAATATGTTTTTAAATTCAAATTATAGATATAATAATTTTAAATATTTTATTTGAATATATAGACCTGATGGACTTTAAAAATATATATATTTTGAAGTTGGATTAAACCTTTTTCTAATTTCTACTATACAGATGGGTAAGAATTATAATTAGAGGTTCATGATTGGTGTAACTTTTAAAGATCATCATAGTTGTAAAATGGTGAATTTTCAGAGTTACCCCACATGGTAGGCAGAAAAAGGAATAATTATATATATGAGCTGGAATTATGACCCATCACAAAGTGGAATCTCATTATCAAATCCAACGCCCAAGTTCATCATGATCGACACCACAACCAATCAATCCACGCTCACACATTTAGATTTATATAGATCACATATACTTTCAGTTGGTGTGATAATAAATTGGCAAAAACTCAGGCATGCCTAAACAGTTTAAGCAGGTTTATTTATATTTAATGGGTTTATTCATTTCAAATAGAGTTTAGTAATCCCTAATTAGGGTATATTAGATGGGTTTGGGTTGAGTTAATGAATAAAATTCGCCTAAACCATTTAGGAGTGCTTAACCTGAGACATTCCCTAATAAATTAGAAGTTTTAAAATAATTAAAATTAATTATATTATTAATGTTATATTACCACTTTAATTTATTTGCACATGTTTTCTTTTATACACACATCATTCATTTTATAAAAAATAAAAAATAAAAAATCCCCAACATTATTTTTCCGAATCGAACATATACAAAGGGCTTAAGGGAGCAAGCAGCACCCACGGGTTATACAATGTTTCATGTCACGTCACCATTGTTCCCAATATTTCATGATCGAAAAAGTTCATATAAAATATTAAATATGTCAAGTATCAGACATAATTATATAATGATGTTTATAAAAATAATTTAGAACACCACTCATAATTGTAGGTACATACATTGATGTAAATAATGTCTTACACATTGCATTCATATATTTTTAATTTCTTCTTAGTCACGGGAATAAAACTTTATTTATTGAAATGTACTAAAAGAAAATTATATATGGTAAATTATCTCCGCATGGCGTAAGTGATTAAAATATTTTGTATGTGTTCTAAATCATGAATTCAAGAGATATAATATAGATATTTGAGATGAATTAACTTAAACCAAATACATTCTATTTTTTTTTTTTAAGTATTAAAAGTATGATGTATCATGATTGTTGGATATTTTTCTCTAACTGAAAGTTGGTATAAGATATAAGATAGAATAAAATATTGAGCCTACGTGTTGTCAATATCTACCAGAATTGTGAACAATCTATATCAAAGAATCCTGATTGCTCAAAATTATGTGAAATCCTTACACAAAATTGACACTAAACACTCCATGTGAAAATATGCTCATATATATAGGTTCCTAAAAATGAGATCCCTAATTAATATGAATGATCAAGTCGTTTATTTATATTTTATACCTTGAAGCAAATTATTGTGAAAAATACCAATTATATGTGGATGGAGTATTAAATTTCTGTGTGAAAATAAACTCAATACTCATCCCATAAGCTTTTTTCAAAGTTCGATAGCAATTAAAACAACTATGTAATAAATTGAATACTATCATTATTAATGCTAACCATTCAATGTCAGATGTCTTAATAAATATTCCATATAAAACTCACCGTATTATTCACCTGACATCAATTTTTAATAATAGAAATTCAATTTAAGAAAATATTAGTATAATTCTATATATTATGTGTTTCGAACATGGAATAATTTTCCACCATTTAATTTTATGGAGTTTGCGTGTGTATGGTGTTGTGCTTCTCTGAACACGACACGTGTCTCTCTGCTCAACTTGTTTATTTCAATTAAAACATTTTAAGGTTCAAATGTTGAATAAAATCAGATTATTCTCTTACTTTAATTCCGGATACATCTTCACAAATCACAATTTGATATATATATATATATATACATTCATCTAAAAATATTAATGGATGATTTTTTAAATTTTTTTTTCAAATTTCATGTTTGTTGAGGGTGTTTTATGTTCAGATTTGGGACCCTGGGAAATTTAACACAAATAATGCAGAAAATAGCAAGTATGACACTTTAATATAATAAAGAGTAGAATGTACTTTACAAACCGAACAGCGTCGTGAGACAAGATCATGATCGTTGGCCAGAAAACCAGTTTGATAATGACTAGGGTGGGCGAAATCCCTTTAGTACTTTGAAAGATAGAATGATAGTAATGCAGTTTCATTACATATGATTGTCTGTATCCAAAAAATCAACTTTACAAGAGACATTTATAGAGATTAGAGCTATCTAGGGTTTCCTAAGTTTCCGCCAGGTGGGTATTAATGAGCCCCGGGTTTACTGCAACTGTCAAGTTGCTCTCCCCTAGCCGTTTTTTAGAGTTCCGCGAACTTATCCTCCCGCTATTTAATGACTTTTCCAATCATTGGACAGTTGTCCCGTAGCCATTGATCAAACTGCTTCTTCTACTGATCGAACTGCTCTGGTCGGACTGCGGACTGGTTAAATCGGACTGCATTCTCCTTCGAGTTGTTATTTCCTCTCGGACTGCTTTTTCTTTCGGACTAGCCGACTAAATGGATTGCCTTCTCTGGGCCGCCCAACTGCTATTTATCCTGCAAAAGATCGTTAATGGGCTATGCCTTGGACCCCTAGGTGGACCGATTATCATCCTACCCCCAACAATGCTTCAATCTCAATCATCGAAGATATCAATTTAATGACCGAGATTTATTCTTATTTAACACAAACTTCAATTTTAACATTTGATTTCAACTAATCTCTCTTCTATATATATATATATATATATATATATATATATATAGGGGTGCATTTTGGTGGAAACCACATCTTAGATGTGAAATAAGACTTGATCTTAACCTTTGATTAATAATATCAACGTGCCAGATTTATTTTTGAAACTGAAAAAATTCGGTGCAATAAAAGAACAAAAAAGTTGCATAAAAGGGTTTCATGGTAAATTTGCAGCTCCCCATATCTTACGCATGATTTAATTTGCTAAAATTTCGAAACAGTTTTAAATTAAATATGGGACAAGATCCAGAATTGATGGAGCAGTTATCTTGAATAATTTACTTCCTAATTTTATGGGATTGGATCATTAAATTTTTTAATTTCAAATCAATTTTTATGTTCTTTGGGATTTCAAATATTAAGTGATTTTAAAAGATCATAAATAAAATTCAACTTGTTATCAATAAAAAATTGCATTTTTTTATACAATTTAGTTGCAGTAAATGATATAATTATTTGCAATAATTTAATGTCTTATTCACGGATCCATACAATTACACAAAAAAAGTCAATTTAATTTTCTTAAAATTAAATTACTATCATTGATATTATTATGAAAATCATGTGCAGTATTACAAACATAATTACTGCATATTTCCTGACAACAACATCTTTACTAAAGACAAGAAAAAAATAGAAATATCACGCGACAAATACAAGCAGTAATAATAAAAAATTGCAATAAATATGTTTTATTTATGCATGTTTACAGGCGGAATAATTGCATATTTTCTAATGAAATTATACACTAAAATTTCGAATTCAGCAAAGAAATCAGAAATTCGAATCCAACCAAGAAATCAGAAATTAGAAATTTTAAGACTCAATTCGAACATTAACATCAATCAATTGATTTTCTAAATTTCGCAGACAATAATTTGGCCAAATCCAGATTTCAATCGACCAAGAGTCGAAAAGCCCCAAACTGCACGAAATTCAGGACATATTTGAAGTTAACGTTGATCGCACGGGCTAACGACAGAAATTTCCAGAATTAATTTGAAAGAAATCTGAAAATTCCCAACTCGTACAAAACGTATATCGCCCAAACTGAGAAAATCCCCACGGTGTGGCGCGCTCACAGCAGGTGGTGGAGGGTGAAATCCGGTGGAACCAGACTCACGGTGGTGGAGAAGAAGGAGTTTTCTTGAATTTCTTGGAAAAAATTGGAGGGGAGAGAAAAAGAAGAAGAGTGAATGGAAGGCATCGAGTGAAAAGAATTATGGAAGAGAAAGATTTGATAAAATAAATTAAGAGAAAATCATGCAAATAGTTATGGTATGAAATAATTAAAAATTATAATACCCATAATACTCTAAAATATTAATAAAAAAATAATCAATTAAATAAGAAATTAAATCCGGACCGTTAATAATTAAATATGAATGGATTAGATTAGTTCTCATCTCACATTTGGGAGGTGGTTCACATATGATTACTCCTCTATATATATATATATATATATATATATAAAAGGGAACATAAGATATCATATTATCTAATATTTCCTAAAATTTATTTTGTGTACTAATAAATTTTGAAAAGATTTTACTTAAATATATAACATTATAAATTATATTACGATATAAGATAATATTTATTAAATCTGTAGGGTGTGCGAGTGAAAAACTAGAAGAGCAATTTTGACTCTGTATATAGTGCTTGTAACTTTGTCACTTTACACAAGTCGTAACGCAATTCACGATATCATAATTGAGAGGATTGTTTAATATTTATTTTTTCAGAATTTCAATATATTGAGAGAGAGAGAGAGAGAGAGAGAGATTATTGTGTATAAAGTTTCTTTAGCAATGTCATATTTTTTATTTTTGACTTAGGTAAAATATTTGGTTAAGTTAATGTGGTACTGGAGCATTGCATTGTACGTACAACGGTACAAGTCCCAAACCTGAATTCAATTTTAGGTGATATTCACAATACAATCTTTTAATTTCTCAATACATTTGAATTATAATATAAAATAATTATTTCAACAGTTGAATTTTCTTATCCAAAACACACGCATTAAATTGAGTATTCGCACTTTTTTCTGAAGGGGAGAAATAGGATCATTGTTCAATTTAAACGAGGAAATAGTTTCAATAGAAGGAAATTACAAAATATATCTATTATTTGAGTTGTGAAAATACATTTTTGGTCTAGGATTATTACTTACTTTGTGTTAGAAAAATCAAGCTTATATATATTTGTGTTATTGTGTATGCATGAAATTAAAAGTTGACTTTTTTTTTTTACATTAATTTAAACACACATTTTACATATTTTAATTAAAATTTGAATTTATAATTTTTTATTAAAGGTAGAATATTTTTACCTTCTAACTTGAATAAAGGCCGACCCTCAATCTTTCATACATTCTTTAAGTGTGCAGTTTCTATTCTACCTCTTTATCCCAAGAACTATTACAGATATTGTTCTTCCATTTGCATACTTTATCTTTCTTGTTCACATTGTAAATTTACAAACCACAAAAAATTAAATGCTGCGAAAAAATCTCTCTTCGGTGTTGACATCTCGCAAAAGTTCCCCTCTCTCTCTCTCTCTCCCTCCCTCCCTCCTACCCTTTCATGGAGACCCCACTTTTTTTCTTTATCTAGTGCCAAAAACAAAGTTGAAGCCTTCCCCCTCTCTCTCTCTCCCCTCTTCTCTCTCTTTCAAAAAACGCTGAGGAGAACCTCTTTTCAGTTTTCTCACTTTCTATCTATTCACCTTTCTCTTAGTGAAACCCTAGTTCACACACACAATAATAAAAAGAAATCGAGAAGCCGGTCGTTTGTGCTTTGTTTTTATCGGAGGAAGCACTCGTGTCGCTGAAGAAACAGGTAGCAGGTGTTTTATTCAAATCAGAGGTTGGTTTCTTGAATCATGGGCTCACTGTCTGAAAACTATCTCAATCTGCTATGGATTGCTGTGGCAGCAGCTTCTGTTTTTGTGGTTTTGTAAGAAAGTGGCAAAATCTGTGTCTACCCGTCTTACGTTATTCCTTCTTTTATTGACGGCTGCTCCTGTCCGTCCACAATTTCCCACTTTCCTTATTCGAGAGAGAGAGAGAGAGAGAAGAAATGGATTCTGGCGACAGTGGGAGCCTACAATCATCGAGTGGTGGTGACGAGGAGTACGACTCACGCGCCGCCGACTCTGTCCCCGCCTTCATGAGCGGCGGCGGCGCCATCTCCAACCCGGCGGCCCCCTTCTTCGACCCCTTGTCCACTTATCTGCATCTTCATCACAACCAGAATTCTCTGCTCAATTCCAATCTCTCATGGCCCAAGATTTCCGCACCGTCTCTGAGACCCGACCCGAGCCCTATCAGTCAAGAGATCGCCCACTCCATGCTTCCCGCTTCAAACCCCTTCATGCCGGGTTTCCAACCAACAACACCGGGGGTTGGAGCGGACGGCGGTGGGGGACCCACCGTCACTCCGCCGCTTAAAAATAATCTAGCGGTGGCGCGTAACCCGAAGAAGAGATCCAGAGCGACGAGGCGGGCACCGACTACTGTGCTGACGACAGACACCACCAATTTCAGAGCCATGGTTCAGGAATTTACTGGAATTCCCGCCCCGCCCTTCAACAGCTCGACTTTTCCGAGAAGCCGGCTCGATCTTCACGGCTCGAGATCCACCTACTTCGATGCCGCCCTGCCGCCGCCGTACCTCCGCCGTCCCTTCGCGCAGAAGGTCCAGCCGCCACACCCGTTCATCGCTTCCTCCCCCCTCCTCAGCGCCGCGGCTCTCGGCGCCATTGCAGCTTCTACTACTAACAACAACACAGCCACCGCAGGGTCCAGCTCAACACCGCCATCCATGAACTACCAACTGCCGATCTCAAACAACTCCAACCTCTTCAACATTCCCAACCAAAATACTCTCACCTCTCTCCTTCAATCAAACCCCAAATTCCCATTCTCCACCTCTCCCATAATCGGCTCAAAACCCCAGAATTCATTCGAAAACCCATCAAACGATCATCAAATGAAAGTCGGGGGGTTGGACTACCAATTCGGTCTCAGCCAGGTCTCCCAAACCCTCTCCAGCCTCCCAAACCTCATCCCCTCCGATCAAGTCGACCCGCGGAACGACCCCAACGAAAACCATGGTACCGGCAATGCTGCGAGGTGGAGCAACAATGAGGCCAGCCCAGATGCTGATGGAGATCATAAAGATGAGCGAGTTAATCTTGGGCAGCTCAACGGAAGCTACGACTTCCAGAAGCACTCAATGATCGAGAAGATGGGTTTCTCAACGTCAGGGTTTCTCGGAGGGAAAGCGCCGGAGAACGTCCCGGCCACCGCCG
>JAPKLW010000950.1:38762-60228 GCA_026898455.1 Plectranthus barbatus | reverse complement strand
AAACAAAGCAGACCTGCATTATATAGTTTATGGACTATCATTATATAATACAAATATTATCATTATATATCATTATATGTTGAACTTAAAAAATATGTTAATATAATTTCAATGTGTTTTTTCTTCTTTAATTAATTAAAAATAAATGTGTAAAAGCAACGTAAATTGTGGCGTGCGAATAAAATTATAATTAAATCTGAATTAAAACAAGTTACAATCACTCATTGAACCTCTTCTAGAAACATCACAAGTTGCAAGAATGAGGGTTGACAAATAACAATACAATAATAGCAATACAATCCGTTGTGGAACAAACAAGGGACAAAACCTCCTCAATTATCATCAATCATCAATCTCAACATAGTTAGCTCTCAATCTTATACATAGTTGATGTAAAGAGCTAGTTGAGGTCAATGAAGACTTTGGCCAAGGGATGTTTAGTCTGTGAGAGATGGTGAGCCTCCAAGATCTCAACAATCTCACATTGCCAACAAGGCACACCACATCACCTATCTTCAACATCTGTTTGGTGTTGTGTTATCACACTTTGGAACAAACGAATCTGTACATAAAAAAACATGAATTAAATTTGAAACTTATAACATATAATGTAAGATTCATAACTATATAATGCATGTATTTACACTATATAATGAATTCTCATAACGGAACAGAACCTCCATAAACTAATTATAATTGACTCACATATAATGCAACTATTACAAAACAATAATGCAAGCCGTAACATTATATAATGCAGATATAAAAAAAATTGAAAGTACGTAAACTAATAATCACTCTTTCAAATATAACCTAAGTACTACAAATATATAATACAATTCATAACAATACATAATGCATGTATTTACACTATATAATGAATTCTCATAACGGAACAGAACCTTCATAAACTAATTATAACTGACTCACATATAATGCAACTATTACAAAACAATAATGCAAGTCATAACATTATATAATGCAGATATAAAATAAATTTAAAAGTACATAAACTAATAACCACTCTTTCAGATATAACATAAGTACTACAAATATATAATGCAATTCATAACGATATATAATGCACATCTTCAAATTAGACAATTAAGAGTGAAAACATCAAACCATAAACAGCAATCTACGAAACCTAATTCAAAATCTGGAAACAAATCATCAATAACCCATACAATGAATCTTCGATTCTATCACCGTAATCTGATAACTAATGATCGAACATCATATCAGAAAACAACTGATTCTATTACGTAACAGATGAAATTTATCAATTCTTACCTTTCAAAGGATCCATAACTCGCCGACGACGATGACGAACACAAACGACGACGAACACAAACAATAACGAACGCAGACGATGGCGAGCGAATTTCACAGAGAGAATGAATGAAGAAAATATATAATCACAGAAGGAATGAAGATCGCAAATCGCAAATCGCAAAGGAAAGAAAGATCGCAAGATTTAAATTAAGATTCTAAAAAGATTTGAATTCATTAAGTACAAAATTACCCCTCATTTTACAATAATGAAAGTCAATACATAAAATAATGAAACACGGAGGAAATTTAATCTCAGTTGTTGATTTCATATTTTGGATGGACGAGATTTGTTCTTATTTTCACATGGTAGCTATGGTTCTCATATGATTACTCCCCTATATATATATATATATATATATATATATATATATATATATATATATATATATATATTGAGGGAGAATAGTATTTCATTGAGAAAGGGTCTTACTATGAGAAATGAGAATAAATCTCGGTTATTCATATCTTCAAATCAATGCATCAAATTTAATCACAGGTCATTAAAGAAAAATATATTTTATGGTCAATATCCTGCATTAAAAGATAATATAATAATTATATACAATGAATGATAATTTTAAAACCTGCATTTTAACTACGATTTTGTTCATTTTAAAGACAATATTCTGAATGAACATTACATTGCGAAATAAAATGTTTAATCTCTCTACTTACGACATTTATCTTCAATATTGTGCATTTTATCTTAACAAATATGCATTTTATTTAAGCAAACATGCAATATATCTCATTATAGAAAAAAAATCTCTAATAAGGAAAGATTAATTGCATGTATAAAAATATGGATATCCATATCTAATAAGATATAAAAAATATTATTAAATCAGAAAGATTATCTGATCTTCAAAATTTGAATATATCTATCCTGAATTTATTTAAATATTCTTATCATGTCTACTCAAACGAATCATCATCTTATTTGTGCATCAGAATAATTCAAGTTCATGATAAGTCGTATCAGTCATTCATATATCGAAATAAACAACGAAATAATTCAATCTCACTATGTTATATAAATAAAATATATGTTGATGTCATTTATCTTAAAATATATTCATTTTATCTTAAAATGTGTTCATTATATATCTGTAGAATATATATTTCTGAAAGAATATAATGCATTTTATACATCATATAGTGCATTTTAAGTAAAATTTCATGCATTTTACGAAAATCAATGTTCTATTACGAGATTTATGTATAGAATCACTAAAATTTACTTTCGTTAAGGTTTTCGTCCTCTAAATTTATGTAATAAAGATTTTGTTTGAAATATTATTGAATTATCTTTAATTTGATATATAATAAATGGAAAAATAAATTTAAATTGAGTGAATTATGATCATTTAAATTTTTAGAATTTTAATTTAAAAACTAATATGAATGTTGATGTGATGTCAGCTTTTTTTTTTTTGAGGTAAATGGGAAAGTAGTAAATAAGTAGAATTATTTTGCATTAATATATTAGTAGATATGTGGAAGCCCTAAGTAATCTCATAAATTTTACATAAATGTTTGTAATTATTTTAATAATTCTTTTTACAATATTATTATTACTAGATCTGCATTTGATTTTCTTGAAAAAGAAAAAAATTACATTTGATGATATGCTACTAAAGGTGGAAATAGATCGGGCTACATGACAAAGACCTTCGGCATAACCAACCAACCACAGGCTAGGCTGGGCTGAACCTGTTTTGTAAATAAGTCAAACTTGGATTATTTGTCAAGCTTTTTTAGTTAAGTAGGCCCATAAAACCTAATATGCTGACCTATTTAAATACTTCCTTCATCTCGACTAAATTGTCCCGGGTTGATCGGGCACAATAATCAGAAATTGTGAGTGTAGAATAAATTGAGTGGAATTAATATTTTATTATTGAGTGTGAAATTTTTATTTTTTTTTCAGCAATGAGACAATTGAGTTGGGACATACGAGAAAGGAAAGTGGGAGAAGTAAGTTGGGACGGAGGGAGTAATTATATATACATTTATAATTTATAAATAAGAAATACATTGATTAAATTATTTGTTACCAAATAATAAACTTATATAAAATATTATATATAGATATATTTGTAATTGAAATAACATAATATATTCATAATTTAAAAAATAAAATATAATTATAAATATAAGGTAGACTCAAATAAACCTTAAATAGGTAAGGAATCAAACTGATTTAATTAAAAAAGTTATATTTAGCCTAAAAAAATTATTATAATTACAGCCAGGCCCAAGCCTGTTTAAATTATACTCCCTCTGTTCCAATTATTTAGTCCAGGTTATTATTTTATGATGTTTCAGTTATGTGATTCACGTTCTATATTTGGTATTGTTTTTCTTTGATAATTTACCGTTACATCTCTAAATAACTTTGAAAAATAAGAATATTTATAAAAATGAGAGGTCATTTAATATTTTAAATAAGGGTAATATTAGATGTTTGATTAAAAATATTAAATAATTCTAGACAAATATGATTAAATTAAACTATATAATAAATTTAAGCTTACTGAAGTAAAGCTAATCTTAACCCAGCCTATTTCCACACTTGTAGTATATGCCACTATCTTTGAACCCCCATACTTTGTTCTCTTCATTTGCACATGTCACTAAAATGGTGTTGCATTGCATGTGCGCCATTAAATTAAAGTAGACAGCTTAGCTCCAGGGCAACAACACTGCTACTTCCCTTCCCCACTTATGTTTCTGAATATAAAATACTGCAGTTTTCAATAACATATGGATTGAAAAACATGTGAGGATAACTTTTTTCAAAAAGATTTTTTCAATTCTCATACATATTTACGACCAAACTAATATTCACTCTGTTCCGATTATATAATCCAGATTATTATTCTTGGGTGTTTCAATTTTATATGGTAATTTACCATTACATCCCTGAATAATTTTTGGAAATGAGAATATTAAATGTAATATTATGAAAATAAGAGGTTAATTAATGCTTTGAATAAGGGTAATGTTGGAAGTTTATTTAAATATTAAATAATTTTTGTCAAACGTGCAATATCAAACTGGACTATATAATCGGAACGAAGGGAGTAGATAAGCACAAGATAAAATCCATCCTTTTGGTTAAAGTTAAACTCTAAAAAAACACAAATCCTTGGATAAGCTTTGTATAGGGAGTGGATCACATACTAAAAATTAGTTTGTGCTAAATAAGAATGAATTTACACCATTTATCTAAAAAAATCAATAGTTGCGATTAAAATATTTTCCCAGATTTTATGCTTTTCTAAATCATGCTTAATCGAATTAAGCACGATTTATAAAGCAATTAAGCACGAACGGAAATTATGCTCAATTTTTTAATTTTTATGCTTTAATCTCAATCATTGATGCTATCAATCCAATAGCTGAGATTCATTCCTATTTAGCACAAACTTTAATTTTAGCATTTGAGTGGATAATTGTCTTAAACGTAAGAATATGAGAATACTACATTATAGTAAGTATACTTTATTTTAACATTAAAGTCATTTATTCAAAATACTTCATTTTCATTTTATCTTCTGTTTTTTCTATTTTATCTTCTCGATTTCCTTCACTGTACTTTTTAGTCTTCAATTTTTTAAAAATATTATTCACTTTTATCTTCACCTTTGTTCATTTTATCATACAATTGGTTAACAATTTTTATATGATCAGAAGTCTCTATATATATATAATATTGATATATTTATTTAAAAATTGCGGCTGAAAGTTATGCCCAATTAGTGTAGATGCACTGTTGCATCATGTGACTCAGTCCCCAATTAGTGTAGATGCACTGCCTTCTTACTCTTCAACTTATTTCCAGAATTCTCACTTTACCATTGCATGCATCTCTCTCTTGAAATCTAGAACTTTGGTGAGAGAGCTCTGTTAGTGTTAGATATTGAGAGAGAGAGAGAGAGAGTAATGGCTGCATCCAGCCAAAGGGAGCTACTTCTTCTGCATCTACTACTTTTCATCACTGCAGCAGCAGCAGCAGCTGAATCTCTAAACCACCCACAGAATCATCACATCTTTAGCAGAAGCAGGTTGTTGCTGGAGTTGGAAGAAGATCATAGCATTCATCCTGTCCCAATTATCAAGAAAGTTACCACCAAAAACCAAACCAAACTCATCAAACCAATTTCAGCTTCCAAGAACCAAACCAAAACCTCTAATCTTTCACCCAAAAACCAAACCAAGCTCATCAAATCATCACCCTCCCTTTCATCCAAGAACAACACCAAACCCATCAAAACAACTTCTTCTTCATCTGACTCCTCTGCACAAACATCCCAAATCAAGAAACTCGTCAACTCCACCATAATCTTAGCCAAGAAATCATCACATACATCCAATTCCAAACTCAGTACCCCCCAGAAGCAGATTGATCTAGAAGATGATGAAGATGACTTGGTGTCGGAGCTCGCTGATCTCCCATCAAAATTTCAAGAAACATTTCTCCCAGACATGGAGAGAATCTCCAAGACATCAAAAAGCTACCTCAACAAATACAACAAGGAGTTCACGAAAGGGTTCAAGCCATACGTTGGCAACAAATACGCATCCACCGTTGCTTCCATAATCTCATTCGCATTCATCATCATCCCCCTCATTCTAGTCTCCCTCATCTTCAGCAAAATCAAAGCCTACTTCTCTCTCCAAAAACTCATCATTTTCGTCCAAATCTATCTCTCCATATACTTCACCATCCTCGGACTCTCCTCATTGCTCACGGGCCTCGAGCCCCTCAAATTCTTCTACACCACTTCCCACTCCACCTACGTCTGTCTGCAAGTGCTGCAAACCCTAGCATACGTGCTGTACCTCCTGCTGCTGTTGATGTACCTGGTTCTCGTCTTCTCCACTGAAACCGGGGCAGCCACGAAGCTACTGGCCCTGGCCCAAACCTTAGTGGGCTTCGCCGTCGGGCTCCATTATTACATCACAGTTTTCCACAGAGCCGTTCTGCATCAGCCGCCGAAGGCTAGTTGGAAGGTTCATGCTCTGTATGCCACGTGTTTCGTTGTGATTTGTCTGCTGGGGAGGCTTGATAGAAGGAAGAAAGCCTATTTGGTAGAGGGCGGTGAAGAGGGGAAGAAGAGTTAGTCAATTAATTTTTTTGTTCCAAAATATATTTTTCTAATTTGGTTTTTATTATTAAGATAATTGAAGCAGAAAAAAATTGCT
Source organism: Plectranthus barbatus (assembly GCA_026898455.1). NCBI lineage: Eukaryota > Viridiplantae > Streptophyta > Magnoliopsida > Lamiales > Lamiaceae > Plectranthus > Plectranthus barbatus. The sequence continues at coordinate 53,682 of JAPKLW010000950.1, read as the reverse complement.
GCTCATTTACGATAATTGTATGTTATCATGGTGTTACTTAATACACAGCTTTTTATTACCTAAATCTTGTAATATGTTTTTCTTTTTTGGGGACAAAGGTTGCATGTTGAAGATACTATATATATAGAAAATGTTTGTCAAGCTGTCTGTACTAGGGTGTCAAAGCTACTTTATTTGAATTTGATGAAGCGTATTATTTTGTTTTTAATATTAAAATATAATTTAAGAATACAATTTTGGTCTATAAGGATTAAAAATATTGTCATCCAAAACTCATACCAGATGTACTCTCAAATTTTCTATAAGTATTTTCAATTTCATATATTTGTTTGATTTATGAATTACATGAATCAAACTATATTTCAAATACTATATATGGCAAAAACTTGCGTTAGGCAGACCTAAACGGTTTAGGCGGGTTTTATCCTACCCGAATGGGTTGACCCAACCCAAATAGAGTTTATTAATCCCAATTAGGGTATATTATATGGGTTTGAGCTTGAGTTAATGGATAAAATCCGCCTAAATCGTTTAGGCTTGTCTAACCCAAGACCTTCCCTAAAAAAATCCGCCTAAATCATCCAAAACTCATACCAGATGTAATCTCAAATTTTCTAAAAGTATTTTCAATTTCATATATTTGTTTGATTTATGAATTACATGAATCAAACTATATAAAAAAATATTCCTGAGTAAGCACCGATCATGGAATCTCCAATTATTCATGATTTCGCAAGAATGGTCAATGTCACCACCGCCAGCCTCGCCGTCAAGGATTTCTCATCAACGAAGACCAAGAGATTATTATTGCGTGGTGGTGTGGAATTTGATATGATTTAACGGGAGAATTCCTTACGTTAAAACTTCATTTCATAAATATAAAGGAGTTCCAAGCAGTACAGTCCTTTGTCTAAAAATATAATAATAATAATAATAAAATCTTATGATTCTTTATAGAGATGTGCGGCCATTATATATATCTGACTGCGCTCAGATATTTATATAAATATTTAAACTCATGATTTCAATTACTCTTTCGCCCAATTTTTTTTTTTTCCATAATATTAGTATACTTTCCTAAAATAATAATTTTTCACACTCATCAATAAAATATTTATCTCACTACTACTCACATATATTGATTATCATGTCAAATTAAATATGGATAATTTAACCAGAAGAAAATATAATACATTCACGTACTTCACTCTCCAATATTAGCGACAAGGAATACGGTAATTTGGGGGGCGTTTTTTGGACAAAATTTGGCGCCTGTTTCGGTGTGGAAGGGGAACTGTCGGTGCAAAGTCGTAGTCAGAAAAACAAATTTTTTAAAAAAAAAAACAGAACCACCGACAGCATTGGATTCCCTTTCTAACTAATTTTCAATTATGACACTGCACACTCCACGCACCCATTTCAAGTTTATCAATTTACTTCCTCATTATTTCCATTTTTCATTTTAGTACTCCCTCCATCCCACTAGAATAGGCACTTACCGGATTTGGCGTCTCAATTAAATAGGCCCGTTTTTAAAAATAGCAATTTTTTCACATTCAACAATAAAATATTCATTTCACTAACTCATTCTACACTCACAACTCTTAATTTCTGTGCCGAAAAGAAAGGGGCCTATTTAAATGGGACGGAGGGAGTATATCTCGTTAGATTAGTTTCATTTTTCAAAATGAAAAAAAAAGTCTCACATTAATATAATATTAATTTTATTATACTCCAAACATTGGTTATTGTGCCCAATTAAAATGAGACTAATGATCCGGGATGGAAGAACTATATACCTTCATCCCAACTAAATTGGTCAATTTTTTTTGCATGAAAATTAAAAATAATACGTAAAATTAATATTTTATTGTTAAATGTAAAAAAAATTATTATTTTTAAAAATGAATCAATTTGATTGAGACGTCTAATTTGGTGAATGAGCCAATTCAAATGGAACGGAGAGAGTAATTTCAATTAGTAAATAGAGTGAATATATAATTAATTTAAGGATAAGATCTTAGCCCTTGATCTTAATGAATAGATGATTTGAACAGAGTTTTTTTTTTTTGAATATACGTTTATGCATTTCAAATAAGCATGATATACTAGTAATATACTAATTAGCACATAGATCTAGATGTTAAATCTGATCCACTCCATATGTGTGAAATAAAAATCAACCATTAAATGATTTTATATAAAAAATTATAAACTGTATTGTTGTGAAACGCAAATGATTTAACCATCATAATAATGTTATTTGTCACGATCATTAATTTTTGTACAACACAAAACCAAACAGTCAAATTCTCACACTACATCATCATATTTATTCGTCATCAACATCATATTTTGATCACTCTCACCATCTTAAATGCGCCACCCATACATAATATTATCTCAACTCCACAGGCATCAAGTAGCAAATGGCATTAAAGATTCATAAATACAATGTATCTATTATGTGTAAATGAGCATCAAATACTGAATATCTAATAACAAATACTGAACTTGAAAATCGAAATCTGGACTAATCCAAATTACACTCATCTTAAATAATCGCTGACAGCCAGCATCAACAAAAAACAAGGAAATTTTTATTTCTCATGTCATCTTGTTCAGCTCATGCAAACGAATGATCCTATGTTACAGCTCTGTATGTTAAGATGAATACAAACAATTCGATACAGCTACGCAGCGAGAACGCATTAGATTTTCTACGTATGAATAACTAAACCTCTTAAAGCTTACTAGTCGTTTTGAAACAGAACAATCATTTACAGAATGTGGCTTCTTTTCCTGAATCGATCCAACAAGGGGAGCACAAAATAGACCAGCAACAGGTAACGCAGTTTAATTGTTGCCTAGTCCAACGAAAATGCACCGTTGCAATACCTGAGAATTAACAGAGATAGAAGTGTTAAAGAGGGCCAAGTCATTGCAGTTGGAGTTGGCGTAATCAATCATCTACGTGTTCTTTTTTCTTTTCGATTCAATTTTGTATTTCTGTGAAGAAAAATGAATAGGGAACTGCAGTTCAGACGCTATATATCATCCATTCTCTTTTCCAGATACAAAGATTTCATAGCTGATTTCAAACAATATTAAAACTCTCAGAAAGTTATCAAAACCCAGAACCAGAAACTTTACCTTTCACTGAACTTCTCAGTGGCATCAGAGGCATAGAGAAGGGTCTCACTGGCTTTCTCCAAAACCATATAAAGCTCCTTCCCTCTAATGATCCTAGCAATGAGCCAAGCATTGTTTTTTGCTCTAATGCATATTTCTAGATCCTTTTCATGACCTGAATCGTCCAGTTTAGCTCTACCTTTTTCCGAATCAACCTGTTCTCGGAGCTTACTCAGGGAAACTAAGGATTCCTGGTTCAACCACAATTGAGAAATGCCAAAAATCCATGAGCACAAGACATGCCAATACAAAAAAATGTGTCTTCGATATGCTCTTCAAAATACAGCACATAAATGCATCCATCAGTATAATCTGAGCAAAAGTGAAGAATTTGTAACAGCTTTAACATGATGTCAACTCAAGATTAGAATAATCAAAGTTATGCAGAATAAAATTAGAATAAGGTTTTAAATCATGGATTACTAATAACAATATGTCATACCCACAAGCAAATGGAAAATGCAGCAAACAGGCAGCATTTCTCTAGTGATGAATGCTTAGCTTCTCTTTTTATACTCTCTCTAATAGGGATGACCTTTGCAGAAGTATATGAAACAACTACTTAATGGCCCATAAATGGTTTTGAAGCACCAAATAAGAGAGAAGCTCACATTTTCAGAATTTTAGGTGCTATTTTCGTAAATCAACTAAGTGGAAGTTGATGTCAGAAAAATTAGTTGTTGTGCAGCACCAATCAATGTACTAATCAGACAATAACATAAAATGGAGCTCTAATGGAGTCCACCATCCATCATATTTCAGTCCCATTTTCTTTAGAATAACAACTAACAAGACAGTGGCTTCAGCTGTTTAAACAATTGCAAAGGCATATGATCCAACTTTCCCAATGTCAACTGTGTTTAGGCAGTTGGAAGAACTGCTAGGATGGGAGGAAAGAACAAGATGATGGACAATCTTAGCGAGGGGAAAAATCATAAACAATGTATTTATAATAGTTATCATATTCTGGAAATCACCGAAGCAGACAATATTAATCTACTTAATATCATTGAAACATTCTCTATAAAATAAGTTTTAAAAGAATTACAATTTTCTGCAGATCGACAGTTTAGTTTATCACAAGAAGCAAAACTGAGAGTGAAAGTGACTAAAACAACACACCTTAACATCTAAAAGTATTTGTTTGTTAGAACCTGGAAAGTAATAATATCACTGACATGAAATTTACTGATGGAGCAGGTCTAACCTTTGCCAAAGTTGTTACTTTCCCAGGTGGTGATGCCCGAGATACATATCTATCACCGTCCACCAACAGATAACGATACCCACTTACATGGTACGCATTTTCACCACCCCATCCTCTTGATAGCTTCTCTTCAACTTTAAGCATTTTCAGTGATGCCTAGTATAAATAAAAAAAATTGCAAAATTATCTCAGCAAGTGAACAATTACACCAACATCCCAACATCTGTTCCAAAAAAACTCTCAATAGCATTTCCATACTAAGTCAGGAAATGAATACAAGTACAATTAACTCAGGATTAATTGAAAAAGTGATAATCATGCAGATATTATCATCCAAGGTACCCACACATCCAAGTCAGAATAACATCATGCAAAATTCAATTTGCTAACCACTTGAAGAAAGATCAAACTCACATTTTCAAGAATTTGCTGCTTCAGCATTGCAATCCCTTGCTCTCCACTGACAGATGAGACTGGAACCAGGAGTACAACAGTGAGGCCCCTATGTTGATATGCTAATAGAAACATTTTCTCCTCTGATTGATGAAGCCAAATTGTCGGGCATGTAGGCACCAAGCTATTAACTTCTGTACCCCAAATATCAGTGGTAAGAAAACCATCCTTTCCCTTAGACCACATGGAACGCTGCAAAGGCCTCACTAAAGGATAACTGTGTCTTCTAAGCGCGGATGTGTCATGGGCATTGTAGTATTGATCCATGGCAGAGCCGGAATTAACTAGTAAGGCCCCGGCATAAGTATCGGATGCACTGTATGTTTTACGCGAGTAGGACCATGAACTTGCTCCATGGAATAGAGCAAGAGGAGTTAGCCTTAGGACAGCATACGTGAAAAGGTTGAGAGTGTCAATCTGGAAATTAAAAAAAAAAAAAAAAGAACATAACAATACATCAAAAATGAAATTCGATGCTCAACACAGGGGAGAGAGAGAGAGAGAAAGAGATTATTGAGCATATATGTTTTGTAGTATGAGCGCAACAACCCACCTATTTATTTTCCCTCACACCGAAAGGGGAAAGCATAGATAATAAACGAGAATCAAAATAAGTGTAAAAAGATCAAACCATACAGGAGAAAGATTTGTGGAGACAAGTAGATCCTGGAACATGGTCATTGAGTAGCATTGTGTGTTCCCCATGCAAGATTCCAACACGGTCACAAGAGACTGAAAGAAACCAGACATCAGGTGACATTTTCATTTGCAAACATGCACTGACATTAGCACAAGACGAAGTAAATTTAAAACACTTCTACATTGTACCAAACACATGGCATCCTCAACGGCTGAAGATAGTATATTGAAAGAGTAAAATATGGATAAAAGAACAGACATAAAACTGAAAGTATGAATTTGGTAACAATAAAACGAGAAAGTTAGCATCATTAGGGTGATAATCCATAACAACCAAATCTAAATTAAAATGTCGAATAAATTATTGTAAATATAATGCAGAATATTTATACTTTTAAGACAGATAGGGACATAAACTCGATGGTGGTTCTTACACACAGAAGATCAGGAGGCGAACAATATTTCACATAACATTCTACCACACCAACGAGAAACTACTGAGAATTAAACATTAATGGCAAGGCAACATTACCTAGAAACTAACCTGAACTTCTATAGCAGCCTCACGCCCCACTGTTAACATCTGCAGTGTTCCCTGCTCTTTGAGAGAGTCACGAAAATTTGGCAACTGAAGTTTCTTCCCAATGGAAAAATCTGACCCAAAGAGAAAATGCAAGGTGTGAAAATGTCAACTTCAGATTGCTCCAAGATCACAAATGAAATGAGAATCATTGATACAGCAACTGCAGCATTACCCCAGCAGCAATATTCCAATGGAGATCGCTTTTCAAATGCTGACAATTAGTAACTTAAGTTGGAACGATAGTAAATACCAAAAAAAAAAAACATTATTCTAGTGTATCTACAAGGAACTTAGCATATAAATACCACTCACCACTTAAGAAGTCCATGATGAAGTAATACAAATGGGTTCTAACAAGCCCTCCACTCGGTTCTTTATCAACCAGTGCCCTAACATAGCCATGAAACATCACGAAAAGGGAATGAACTTCTTTAAGAACATTTCGTAAAGCGTCAACTCGCCAAATAGCTTCTGAATCCTCTTTTTCTACTACCTACCCAAGGACAAGAAAGTATTGTCAGGAACAGAAAACAAGCAAAAAGATGGTCAAAGTATAAATCGCCAAAATCTTGTATATAACATTTTCATCTGAACTCCTATATCCCATTTTTTGAACCCCACAGCTTGGTACACAATGAAAACATTTTGCTCAAAAATTATCCACGTGTTCTTGATAAACACGTGCATTTTTCTACACGAGTATATCCAGCATAAAAAAAGAATCATATCATATGTTGATGTTTAAATACATAATTGCTTTAATTCTACAAAAAGTTATGTTGGTATGATTTTATGTCATTTTTGCACAACAATGTACAAATCAAGTACTGAATGGAGTATGACCAGTATTGACATGCTATACGAAGGTGATTATGCACCAAGAGGACTAAGAAACAAGGAAGAGACCAAAAAGATAGAGAAAAAGGGCAAAATAGCAAGAACGGGAACCATATACACAAAGTGCGGCGCCATCCATGTGACCAAGTAATTGCTGAAGGAACGGCAAGCGTCACAAGCAAGAAGGACGATTGCAGGTCTCGTCAAAGTAATAACTGCTTGTCTCTGAAATGGAAGGTGACCGATGTGCATAAAATGCGATTGTTGTTCGATTGTAGCAGAACGGATTTTAATCTGATTTTCTCATGTATTATTCCTACATTGTCATGTAATAGCTTATGGATATAAATATGGACTCCTAGTTAGTTCCCAAAGAGTTGGTTTTCATTATTTTTCTTTACATGGAGAGTAATTAATCTAGAAAACTGAGAAGAAAAAAAAGTATGGAAGCATTGAAGACATCAATGTAATGAACTTGGTTATAGCAAATCTTCTATTTTAACTATTTTCTTTTTTTATTGTTATTATTGTGGTTCAATTTAGCATGTCTGACTAATTCTCCATAGGATTCTAGGGTTTTACTCTGAAGCGTCCAAGATAATTACTTATACGATAAGAATAATTAATTTTCTATGAGGATAGTTAGTTAGTTTTGAGGTTTCATAATATGATAAACTAATTGGGAGTAAATTCTTAAATGTGCATTAAAGAGAAGCTCAAAAAGTTTTTCTATCTATGTTATGATCTGGTACCTGCAAAGAAGGACTTCTGATACCATATTAGTAATGAACCCATGCGTTGGAAAATAAATTGGAATTGATTTGATTAATGATGATGGTAGAGAAGAATACTAGGATCCTGATTCCGTTATAGTTTTCTCAGTTTTTCTCTCCACAATTTTAACTCCAACCTAGTTAAAAGTTAAAATCCTCAATCTGATCTTTTAGATAGTTGGGTGAAATATTTTTGCTATGGTGACAAATTGTCCATCGTGTGCAGTCCAAGTGAATTCGATAATTTATTAGTTGCTATCTACGTTGGTCATTAGGCTAGTAGAATAGCGACTTGTAGAATATCATGTCGCAAAAACCTGTCATTAGAGTTCACTATACTATTCTATCCCGAAATTTTTGAGCAATAATTTTGGGACCACCTAAACTCAGGCTCAATATTTCAACACATGCATTTCTATGATCTCTCAATAAAACTTTATAAAATGTGATGTTTCTCAGCTAACCTCTCAATTGTACAAATATCTGATACCAATTTTTTCATTTATAATTCGCTGAAGTTTATATATTATTGTTTTAAAGCATGATAATGAATTTTTCAAGTCTTATAAGCCATATCCTTAGTATCAATTATTAAAGCAAACATGTTTTCCTTTTAAAGTGTACATTTTAAGCTGTGTTTAAAAAAGCGCGCCCCAGGCGCGCCTAGGCGAGGAGTCGCGCCTCCAAATGGCCGGATCGCCTCCCAGAACCTGATGCACGCAGGGTCCGTGAGGCGCGACGGAGGCGCCCAAGGCGCGCGAGTCGTGCCTAGGCGACGATGCGGTGGATTCAAGGATATTCCTTTTTTTTTATTATTTAAAATATAAAAACCCTAATTGATTTACCTATCGCACACGAAACTCTCATTACACATTCGAAGGGAATTGGACCCTCTAAAACCCAACCCACAGCGCCGCCGCCGGCCGGTCCTTCTCGCCACCGCCGCCCGCCAGTCCCTGCGCGCCACCGCCGCCGGTAATCCAGCCCGTCGCCGTCAATCGCCTGTCGGTCTGTGATTTTTTATTTTTTATTTTTAAACTGTCGCTACTCGCCTCCCTTTCCCTCACCGCCCTGCTTCTCAGATTCCTCGCCGGCCGCCGCTGCCCACGCCCAGGCCCTGCTGCCCTACTACTTACGCCCCAGCCCCCAGCCCTTATTTTCCCCCTTCCTTTAATTTTTTGCTTCAATTATTCCAATTATTTCATAAATTATTTGTTCAAACATGATATATATAATATGACTAATAAATTTTATATATATATATATATATATATATATATATATATATAATTTATGTATTTTTTTAGGGGGTATATGACTAATAAATTATATATAAATATAATTTATGTATTTTTTTTTAGGGGTCCTTGAGGCGCTCGCCTCGACCTGAGTCGCCTCGCGCCTCGCGACTCGCACCCTTGTCGCCTCACCTCGCCTCACGCCTTTTAAAACACAGATTTTAAGTGGTCCTTTTTTTTTGTCAACATATTTTTAATCGCATTCATGCAAGCCCTATAGATTTACCTCCCACAGCCCAAGTATGAAGCCCTTTTAATTGGACGTGATTCATTATTGCCAAAACTCAAACAGTTAGTCGTTTAAGAGCTCTCTAAGCCTCGTAAGTCATTAAAATAGGATTACAAATGCATTGAATAAATAGACAATAAGCAGCATGAGACCAATTATGCTAATCTAAATGTACAAAGATATCTACCAGTCATGTTAGTACAATAACTGATAATACATTAAGAAGAATTAGAGTTTCATAAGGAACATTATCGTACCAGCACCATCCATATATCTGGCTCTGCCTCATAAAAAACATGAGAATGCTTCTCAGCTTCAATCACCTCACAAGGAGCATCTGGAGAGAAAATTCTGCGGGAAAAAAAAAATTAGCTACTAACCAGCATAAAAATCAAAGCATAGATACTATCTCAATTCAAACTGAAGATGAAGGATTCAACATTGTCCTCACTCCTCATCACAAAACAAGAAGAAGCGAGTATGATAAAGGGGCATACTTTGTGATGTAAGATTAAACAGCTCAGTGTGCAAAACAGCAGAAATCAACCTGGTAAAAGTAATCAGTCCTTCGCTGAGGCCAATAACCGATAGCTGAGTCGAAAGGGGCAAATCGGCAGGATAGAAGAAGAGAATCTTGTCCAACTCCTGTCCCTCTGTTTGGCCCCTCCTCAAATCAAACACACATAGTTTCATTGCTTCTCTTGCATCAATCTCAGATGTCAACCCCATTTAAACCTTTAGCCCCCAATATTCACCTAGCAATGCGAATCCATATCAGTAAACGTGAACATAAGCCAGTTTCGCAAACTAAACAATTTCAATTAATTCAATTAAGAACAATCGATTACCCAATGCAATATGCAATTCGCGAATCTACAATATCATGAATATTAAAAGAAATTATCTCAGTCAAATATATTGCTAATCACGATGATTTTCATTAACTGAATCATTAGACATAGTGACTAAGTAATTATCTAAAAAAAGTGTCAATAAATAACTACTAGAGAAGATTTATCAGCACGAGTGAAATCGGAAACAGACGAAATATAAATTACAATTTGTACCTGCCGGCGGCCGGAGGTCGTCGCGAGATGTTCCGATCCAGTATCGGGACAGCGGCTCGGGGTTCCGCCAACGGCCAAGTGACGATGCAAACTAGTGTCGATTTGGTGGCAGTTGGGGAAAAATCGTCTGCTTTGCCCCTACGCGTGGTTTCCTTTTTTTCTTTTTCCATTTTCTCTTTCGGCTTTTCAGGTGTATGTTTTTATTTATATTTCATACCCTCGTTTTCCTCTTAATTACGTTTCAATCTTTTTTTTTTGGTTTAATTACATTTAAACAAAAAGAGTTTAAACAAAACTAGATTTGTAATTTTTTTTCCTTTAAAATATTTTACGCCTTCACCAATTTATTGTATAGTATATTTTAAATAATATATCTATACTTTTTGTCGGTACTGATTTACAAATGAGACTTCAAATTTTGTAGACTTTTTATTAAATTATAATTATACTAACATATACAAATGATGAAAAATATTAAATATATTCTGAATAACTACTAAAAATATATTCTTATGTTAATTATAATTTTGATCCATGTAATAAACAAGTGTAAAGTTAGTATATAAAAAAATGGACTAACAACCCAAATAGGATAAACAAGTGGAATTGGTAATCCATGTATGTATAGCAATTAGCAAGTTGAACCCAATTACAGTGTTCTAAACACTTTCCTTAAGGGTCATTTTATATACTAATTAGATAATTAACCCTTCAATATTTCCACGAGTTAAAATTATAATCGCCCACAAAAAATAGAAAAAGAAAAGGGTGATCCAAATCTCTTCCGCACTTAAAAAAGTAATGGTATTATATAATTGCATATAAATCCTATTAGATTAATTAATAGCTACTTAATCCCCTCTTGGTCTGTGATTCATATCCATAATCTCCAATTAGTGGATTAGTAATTTAAAAACGAGAAGCTTCCTATAAACTGCATCTTAACTTTCTTCTCCATATTTTCTTAAACAGACTATATTTGAATATCATATATTATATTTGCCAAACATGTTTTCTATGGGTGCTCTACTAGATTTTGCATAACACATGAAAAAAAATACAAAATTAAGCATAATTGAAAAAGTTTTGTAACTCCTCTACATCGTCTTAAGTCCTTTATACTTTTTTTTTTCTTTTTTTTTTAACCTCATTTTATTCTTCACATTTTATCGTTGAGGAAACTAACTCATAAATGTATGGAGATCATCATACTATTAAAATTGATCACCTATTATTAAATTCGAGATTTTGATTATGGGAGGCCGGAGCCCCTTCTATAACTGTAGATCTGCCCATGGCATGAGTTTTCTACAATAAATACCCCACGAAGGTTTCCCATCTCTTGATCAATCTCTCTCTCTCTCCCTATCTCTCCCACTGTCTCTCTCTCATATGCATGGATCACAATAGCCACACTTGTTCTGCTTTCAGTTGTACCCTGAGAGTAATAAGAGCTAAAAACATTGTCATAAAACCAAAAGGAGTAGTGTTTGTTAGATGCTATCTTCATGCAGGTAGCAGCGCAAGAGTGAGATTAGACAGCCAAGAAATCCCATCAAAATCCCACTCCATCACTTGGAACCAAACCTTCTCTTTAGACTGCTCGGGCAGTCAACAATCAATCCAAGGGCTCAAACAAGGAAACCTAGTTTTCGAGCTCCGGTGGAGAAGCGCCGCCGCACCATTCATCGGCAGGATCAAGGGCTCAAGACTCATTGGTAGAGCTGAGGTTCCATGGCAACACATCATGGATTCCACCAACATGGAGCTCCAAAAGTGGATTGTGATGTCACCCGAAGAGAGTAGCCGTGTATACAATGACATCATCAATCCGACTGCTTTGTGCATTGAAGTGAAACTTCAAGAGTCCAGAATTGGAGTTACTAAGGAGAGATGTGGTGAGGGCTGCGGTTGCGTCCATGGTGGTTGCAACTCTTGTGTAGATTATGAGTTTTTTGCCATTGAAGCTGCTTTAGAAGCATTATAAACATTTTATTTTATTTTAATTTTTGGATTTTGACAGTGTATGTAAAACTCAATATATTCATTTTAGTGATTCTAATAATATAATTATATCATATAGCAATCTCCCAAGTTTCTCCAATAATAATAATAAAGGGATTTTAGTGCTTATGAGGTCAAAAAAGTCAAATCACGACTAGAACCCAAAAAATTTAAATAAGTCGGTGCTTCTGAGTTACGATTTGCAACTTCAAAAGTGGAGCAGGTGGAGTAGAGAGAGAAACAATGTCGAGAGCTACACCAGTTCGGAAACCTCACACATCCACTTCAGATCTGCTCACTTGGTCGGAAGCTCCGCCGACTACAGCTTCCTCCTCCCCAAAAGCCTCTCGTGCTAACCCGGTACTACCTCCTGACTTACTTTCCTTCTTCCTACATTTCGCATAAAACATTTACGATGTCTCATTATTAATTTATTTCTCGATGATTTGGAGCATCTTTTCTTTCTTTTATCTTAGCCGGCTGATGGAGTTGGTAAGGTGCTGTTTGGCGGTCAGATTACGGACGAGGAAGCTGAGAGCCTTAACAAAAGGTATTTGACCAATAAATGTTTGTGTTTTTGAAATTTGTCTTTGCTCCTTAGCCTTTCCAGGAATTTAATTCATTCTATTCAGGAAAGTGTAATTACTGCGTTCAATAATGAAATTTTATGTGCTGCTTTTTCTTTTTTTTCCCTTTTTGAATTCCAGCCAACTCCCCTGTTGATTTGAGCAATGTTGGTTTGAAGTATGGATGAATCAATATGTTTTATAAACTAATATTTGAGTGGTTGAGCTCTAATCAATAACAAATCCGCTGCATTTTCTGAGATCTAGATAATAACGTAGTGATCAGCATGAATGATATCGCTCAACTTTAGATTTAATGAAGTTGTCTGGGATTAAGTGTGGATTGGTTTGATATTTGGCCATTCGATGTGTTTTCGTTCTAGAAGTTTTTTATTCAGCATTTTTATCTAGTGAACATAATTAAATCATAACCCCCAACTATCTAGGATATAATTCTCCTCCCAACTCAATGAGTTCTTCTACAGCATATGCTTTTCCTCAAAAAGGCTAAATGATATAGTTGGTGTAACTAAAACTCCCATATTGGTTGTTGATGAGCAAATCTCTCCATCTTGTTGCTGTTTCTAGGAAGCCTTGTTCTGGCTATAAATTGAAGGAGATGAGTGGCAGCAAAATATTTGCAGCTGGTGGTGAAGGCGGCTCAACAGAATCTGGAACTAGTGATGGCAATTTCAATAACCGAACATCAGTTCGCATTGTGCAGGTAGTCCTCCTTAAGCATAAATCAGCATTTTTTTTGAAGCATCAGCAGTCCAAATTGGCTTAGGCTTACTCGATTTATTTCCTTGCCAAATACTAGCAAGCTGCTATAGGGATAAGTCAGATTTCCTTCAGCACCGAAGAAAAGATTTCTCCTAAGAAGCCAACCACTATCCCTGAGTTTGCAAAACAACGTGAACTGAGTGGAACATTAGAAAGTGACTCAGATAGCAGAACTAGGAAGCAGATTTCAGATGCTAAATCCAAGGAACTGAGTGGCACAGACATCTTTGGCCCTCCTGCTGAAGTTCCTGCTAGGTCGTCTACACGAGCTATGGGAATCAAAGAGAACAAAGACATGGGCGAACCTGCACCACGAGCTCTACGCACTTCTGTAAAAGTATCTAACGTGAGTTCACTTCTTCAGCTTGCCAGCCTGCTCCCTTTTTCTTTCTCCCATCTCAGCCTTGTTTTGCTATGTTTCGTCTTTGCAGCCTGCAGGAGGTCAGAGCAACATATTGTTTGGAGACGAACCCGTGGTCAAGACTTCAAAGAAAATCCACGACCAGAAGTTTGCGGAGCTGACAGGAAATGACATTTTCAAGGGAGGCGTTCCTCCAGGATCAGCTGAGAAACCATTGAGCGTGGCCAAATTGAAAGAAATGAGCGGTAATGATATATTTTCTGATGGCAAGGCTCAATCCAGGGACTACTTTGGTGGAGTCAGGAAACCACCGGGTGGCGAGAGCAGCATTGCGTTGGTTTAATCTTATGCCGTATAACTTCATAGTTAGTTAGTTCTCGTTTCTGCAGCGCTCGTCGTCTCTCATCTCCGAGGCTGTTCAAGGTCAGGTTCAGGTAGCAGTATGCTGCGTTAGCAAGTGTTGTTTTAGGGTGTTTATCTAATTATAAGATTATGTCGATCCATGAACGTTGAATCCATTTCGTTAGACTATTTGCTTTGTTTCTACGTTGCATCTTCTGAGTTTTTAATTATTCTTGAAAAGAGAATGCTTTGTTGAGAGATTTCAGGTGAAAGGCTAAAGGGTGAGTAGTGATTTAAGGGAAAAGGGAATGGGTGGTCAAAAGAGTTGAAAAATCTTGGTTGATTGAAACTTTTAATGTGTAGACCTACTTAGGCCATTTTTATCATTGAAAACTGCACGTGATGTTATTGAACATGTTCCATCTTTGTTTCTTCAGAAAATTTCTAATTCAGTTTCTTAGTGAAAGACCATTGGCATTCTTTCTCCAACTATATGTGAAAAGAATGGTGCATCATCAACAAATTTTTTTTGCCCCCTTAAAAAAAAAAAATTGTTTGCGAAATGTGTCTTTTATTAATCAACAAA